>JAJVSH010000035.1:591316-641224 GCA_021460005.1 Tetramorium alpestre | reverse complement strand
AATATATTAATATATTGATATATTATTTAGACATAAACTGACCTAAATGCGGGAGCAGGAAATGCCTGTGCATCGCACAGTAAACTGATTTCAGCATTATTCGCCACTTCAAAGGAATTGATCTTTGCCATTTTCGGGAATTTTGGAGATACTCGACCTGCCGGCTCTAACGCGTCAATATAAAATTTATTATTCCCTTAGAATAATATATTTGCATCTGGACAGACCGCGCCACCACCATTTTTATTAAGTAGTCTATTAAAGTTTATTAAAGTTAAATTGAAAGTAAGAACTACGTACTATAAATATAAATGCTAATTAAATGTAATAGTGAACTGACCTAAACGCGGGAGCAGGGAATGCCTGTGCATCGCACAACAAACTTATCACGGCATTGTTTGCTACCTCGAATGAATCAATTTTTGCTGATTTCGGGAATTTTGGAGACACACGGCCTGCTGGCTCTAATATGGAAACGAAATTTATTACTTTTCTTAAAATAACATATCTACATCTGAACAAAATGCGCCACTGCCGTTCATTAAATATTAAAATTAAATTGAAAATAAGAACTGCTTAATATAAATACAGGAAAAGTTAATCAGATACATCGCTGAACTGACCTAAATCCGGGAGCAGGGAATGCCTGTGCATCGCACAATAAACTTATTACGGCACCGTTCGCCACTTCGAATGAATCACTTTTTGCTGATTTCGGAAATTTTGGAGATACACGACCTGCTGGCTCTATCGTGGAAACGAAATTTGTTATTTCTCTTAAAATAACATATTCAAATCAGGACAGAAGAACGCGCCACCACCATATATTATATTTTTTATTAAAATTTACATAACTAAAATATAAGGCGTAATGTTATTATTGTTATTATTTGATCATAGCTCGAAAACCTAAATTCATGCATCGTATGATATTTCTATTTTGACAGCAATTATTTTCAATTTAGACTGCAATTTAGACTGCAAATTATGCGATGTCCAGTTCATTAACAACGTTACCTGTGAGCCGGAGGTGGCGATGCTTGAGCGGCGCAAGTTAGCGCGAGTGACGATTTCGCATTTCTTATGTAAGTGCTGCTTTTCGCGTCGCTTTGAAAGGCGGGCGCCTTCGATCCCACGGGCTCTGAAGCGAAGCGAGAAAGCACGCGTCTGAGTATCTTCCGATAATTTTTCATTCTCTCAATTACCTGAACGACGGTACGGGGAACCCCTGCGCAGGACAGTGCAAGCTCGATGCGCTTCCCGCGGCGCGTATAAACGAGTTGACGCGATCATCGCTCGAGAATTTCGGCCCCTTCGCTCCCATCGGCTCTAGCAATACAAGAATCGCATGGATCGATATTTCCGAATTAAAAAAGCTACTCCAATCAACTCTATTGCCAAATAATTCGCGTTTTCGATGTGAAAATAAAATTTTCGAGAAAAATAAAACGAACCTTGATTGCCTTTTTATAAACCTTTCTGTCAGCATCGTGAGCTCTCACTAATGACGCACAAATCAATAAAGGGCACAATCACATTCTAAGTACCTGAACGCTGGTACCGGGTGACCCTGCGCTTGGCACTGCATCGCGAATCCGGCCATCGATTTAGTTCGCAGCCATCGTTTCGCGTCACCCGTGACGGAAGGCGCCTTACTGCCTACCGGTTCTTTACGCAAATAATTTAATTACAGACTTCTTTGTTGTACAAACATAGTAGAGAAATAAAGAAATTATCCTAAAATATCGATTTATTTCCGACTAAATGGAAATTTATGACGCGATTAGAGTAACTGTTCCAATCGATACAATTCGTCCACACGTAATTTACCTGAACGCTGGCACAGGGTAAGCTTGCCCTTGGCAGAGAATCACGATGTGCGTATCGGTGCGCCTTTCCATCAGACTGCCTTTCTCTCCCAAAATCGAGGGCGCTTTAGTGCCGACCGGTTCTACCGACGTATAGTATATTTTAATCGCTCAGAAAAAGGGCTCACGCGTGAAAATATCATTACCTAAAACTGGGCACAGGGTAGCCCTGACCCGGGCACGTCAGTACTACGCTGGATTTCGCGATCGTCTCTTTCCACCCGCGTTTCATTTCGCCGATCAGCGCTGGTGCTTTACTTCCGATCGGCTCTGACGATTTGTAAAACGAAATATGTTTCAAACAAAACCGAAGGTGAAAAAATGTATTCACCAAAAATTTTTTCTTGACAAAATTATCCCTTTTGCAGAAAAAAGGTTTTTTTTTTACAAAATTGCACGTTTATTCCTAAAAAAGTTTACCTAAAACTGGGCACAGGGTGACCCTGAGCTGGACAGAACAATACGACCGTGTAGCCCGCCCTTCGTGCCTTCCATCCACCTTTCAAATCGCCCGTCAACGCCGGCGCTTTGCTGCCGACCGGTTCTGGCGGACAAAAGCCAGCGAGAAATCAGAAAAAGTGGGACGCAGCACGTGTTCATTAATTGCGGTAACTTTACCTAAAAGAGGGTACAGGATATCCCTGCGCCGGACATGGTAATACTGCGCTTGAACTCGCTCTCTTCTTCAGCCATCCCCCTCTTATCTCGTTCGTGAGAGCCGGAGCTTTAGTTCCGATCGGCTCTAACGATTACAAACGTCCATGCGATCAACCAATTTGGATTTTATAAAATTAATTGTACATACTATAGGCAAGTTCAAGATTAATCTTTCATCCGAGTTGAAATAACAAATCGATGCTCGCGTTTATTGTCAAGAATAATAAATCGAAGCGAATTCAAAAAATCAAATTATATCCTTCCTACGTCATTACCTAAAGGAGGGTATAGGATATCCCTGCGCCGGGCACGACAACACAGCATTGGAGTGCGCTCTTTTCTTCAACCATCCAGCTCTTAACTCGCTGAGAGCCGGAGCTTTAGTTCCAATCGGCTCTGACGATTACAAACGTGCATGATAAACCAACTCAGACTTTATAAAATTAATTATTTATGCTTATTTATGTGTTAATTAGTTGTTCGAGCTTTATTAGTTTCGTATTCGGAATTAGAAAAAGATGTTTTATCACCATAAGCAATAAATGAAGCAAACCTAACGAAATTAAAAATAATAAAATGAAAAGTAAATTTTAACGTAGATAAATCTCGGTTCGGTTTAAAGTTTAACCTAAATTAACACTAACGGTCTATCGGATCTAATTACGTTCCATGCCATTACCTAAAGGAGGGTACAGGATAGCCTTGCGCCGGACAAAATAATACGACAGCGGATCGCGCTCCGATCTCCAGCAACACGCCCTTCACGATGCCGGTTATCGCTGGCGCTTTGCTTCCGACTGGCTCTAATCATTTATGCAACGATTGCTCAGCAAGCTGATATTTTTATTCAACACAAACGCTTGTCGTGTTTTTATGTAACCTTTCTGATGGAACAGGAGACCCCCTTCGTAGCAAGAAACGGAGCATAAAATTGGAGTAGAAAACGGCGCGTTAGAGATAAATACGAAATCATAACGAAGTAATAACTTGTGCTTGATTTATATAATCGTTCGTAATCTCCAGTCTTAATTGTAAAACGGAATTCATTGTTCTCTTTCGTAAGATATATAGAAGCTGTGTCAAATATAAAAGATATATTTAGGTTGTACCTAAAGGAAGGCACGGGATATCCCTGTGCTGGACACGGTAATACAACACTGGATGCTCTGCTCTTTTCCATCCACACACCTTTTACATCGCCTGTAAATGTAGGCGCCTTGCTGCCCACAGGTTCTAATATATAAGAAAAAAAACATGCGATAATAAATAATAAGCGAATCGTCGAATTTTTATCCCTAACAGGGACAGGGGACCCTTCTTCGACTAATATGAAATCAATAAAGCCACGTAGCTTATTTTAATTTTAGAATAATCGATAAAATAACTCACAATTGAAAGAGACTGATACAAACGCAAATGCATTTAGACAATGTGTTTGATGGAAAATAAGATCGCTAAAAATTAAAATAAAAAATATAAATAAAATCCATAATTCTTAAAAATTTTAAAGAGACACGAGTACGTGAATTTACCTAAACGAAGGTACCGGGTAGCCCTGCGCAGGACAAAACTGTACAACGCTGGAAGCACCTTTGCTATTCATCCAACCTCCTTTCAAAGTGCCCGTCAACGTCGGCGCTTTACTTCCCACTGGCTCTGACAATTTATAAACAAACACGAGCATGCTATGAGAATCGCTTATTGCCCGGCTTTAGTATTTATGTGCATGTACCTATACGTTGGAACTGGGAACCCCTGCGCGGGACAAAACAGGGTCAGATCATCTCCTTGGACACGATGGTACCAAGCTAGCTTTGCATCATTCGAGAATTTCGGCTTCTTCGTGGCGACTGGTTCTAATTACATGAGAGGAAAGGAGATGAAACTTTCCTCGCATGCTACGCAAATAATCCAATGATCTATCTATGATTTAGGTACTTGCGTGCATGTACCTATACGTTGGAACTGGGAACCCCTGCGCAGGACAAAACAGGGTCAGATCGTCTCCACGAACGCGATCGTACCAAGCCTTCTTCGCGTCGCTCGAAAATTTCGGCTTCTTCGTGGCAACTGGTTCTGATTATATGACGGGAAATAAAATAAAACTCTTCGCATGCTGTAAGAATTCTCTATCGCTCTATTTTACAGCTTTAAACAGCTCAAGTGCATGTACCTATACGCGGGAACTGGGAACCCCTGCGCGGGACACAGCAGGGTCAGATCTTCTCCTCGAACGCGATCGTATCCAGCGAACTTTGCATCGCTCGAAAATTTCGGCTTCTTCGTGGCAACTGGNGCGGGACACAGCAGGGTCAGATCTTCTCCTCGAACGCGATCGTATCCAGCGAACTTTGCATCGCTCGAAAATTTCGGCTTCTTCGTGGCAACTGGCTCTAATTTTGTATGATAAAGAATTAAATAGAATTCTCCTCGCGCGCATGCTACGACAGTCACCTACTGCTTTATTTAGAGGTTTTAGAGTATTTAGGCATGTACCTATACGTGGGAACTGGGAACCCCTGCGCGGGACACAACAGGGTCAGATTGTCTCCTTGAACGCGATCGTACCAAGCCAGCTTTGATTCACTCGAGAACTTCGGTTTCTTCGTGGCAACTGGTTCTAATTACATCGAGGGGCATGAAGCAATTATCGCACTATGTCAGATTCCAATATATTTCAAAAGCGAGGAAATCTGAATAAGTGCACTAGAAATCGTCAGATTCCCATGTAATTAATTACGTATTACGAAGATATTGAATCAATGCGAAAGCACATGTCATGTAGTTTGAAATCGTCAATGACAATGCAATTATTTGGTACCTGGTTACAGGAATAGGATGCCCCTGCGCATTACATAGCATGCTCACTTCCAAGCCGCGGTTACGAATGAGAGAGAACGTTTTTACGTCTCCAATAAATGCGGGCGCTTTACTTCCCATCGGCTCTAAATGAGAGAATAAAAGACGTCACGAAAAATGTGTATGGCTTTATATAACTGAATTCTCGGACAGAGTTCCCCTCGTCGACTTTTAGTGGCAATTGTTCCGTGAAAGATGTGAAAGAGAATTCAATCGAGCTCCTTCCGCTTTAAATAAACGTCACGTTGCGAATAATACAAGTATTAAAAATACTAAAAAAAGACATTTTAATACCTACATAATTTGCATGTACGTATTTTAAATGCTTTTAAAACAATTTCTGAACTTCAATATTCAGAATATTTACAGAATGATTTTCATAGGCAAATGAAAATTGCTCATAAAATAAAGTTACAGTCACTTAGAGAGATCGATATTACTTGAATCCTTATTAAATGTCGTACCTAGACACGGGAGGAGGGTGGCCTTGGGCATTGCACGGAAGACTGACTTCTGCATTCGCTTTCCGCGCCAATAAAGATATCTTTGCTTCACCGGCAAAGGCAGGCGCCTTACTTCCGACGGGCTCTAAAGAATATCGACTTGCCATTACTGCAAATTCATTTTTCATTCATATTTGAAGCGAGGACAGGGTTTCCCCTCGTCAATAACGAATTATTAAACATTAAGCATTAATTTCGTTTTCTTAATAGAACGGCTATAAAATGGAATTTAGAAGCTTTCTTCCGCTAAGTATAAAAACGGCATTATTTCTTTGATGCTGCCTCTTGCAACTTTATTAATTAATGCTGTAATCTCGTACCTAAATACTGGAGGAGGATGACCCTGAGCGTTACAAGATAGACTAACATCCATGTTCGCTTTTCGTACCAGCAGAGATAACTTTGCGTCACCCGCGAAACCTGGTGCTTTGCTTCCGACGGGTTCTAAAGAATATTAATTTATTTAGAAAAATCTATCTTTTTACATTGCGCGGGAACAGAGTTTCCCCTAAAAAAACTCGACCTTGGTCGATCGATGTAAGTAGATTTTATTTCTTCCAAATATTATCCGACGTCGAAACGGTTTTTTACAAAATTAACTTTTGTCAACTATTTAAAAATTATTACCTAGTAGTCGGCACAGGGCTTCCCTGAGCAGCACAGAAAATACTAATGGGTTGTCCTTCGTATCTTCCGATCGTACGACTTAAATCGTCAGACGTTAATCTAGGCGATCTGGCACCTATTGGTTCTGAAATCGACGAAAATTGGATTCGCGCATAAGCACCTCTTACGGAAGATTACCTGGCGATTGGAATGGGAAATCCCTGAGCATTGCAGGCAAGCACCACATCCGTACCCATACGTCTAGGATAAGCTCTGAGAGTGTCATCGGTGGAGAAAATTGGTGATTTAAACCCGACCGGTTCTACGAGAGACAATATGACGAGAACAATCATGTTTACGCGGCATCGCGACATCGCGAATACTAGAGAATTATCAATTGGATAATTACGAAATCGGAAAGAATCTCTCGCGATTGAAAATTATCGTAAATCGGAAATACAATTGAATATACAGTTAAAATGTCAATCATTTTAGTACGATTGTGAAGAACGTCTACAGAAATATTCAGTATTCGCGTCTCACCTTGAAATTGGAACAGGGTAACCTTGCACCGGGCACATCAGACTCACTGCACCATTCGCTCTAGCTTCCATGAACTCAACTTTACGTACACTCGGCAATTTGGGTTTCGCACTCGAGGTTGGTTCTAAGAGGTGCGCGAGGACGAGAATAAGCATTGTTAGGCACGGAAACTGACCGGTACTGACCGTGTAATGGGAACAGGGAACCCTTGCGCGGGGCAAGTCATCGACACCGCGGTGGAACTCGGCGTTGGCCTCACGACTTTTATGTCGGCATTCGTAAACTTTGGTTTCGCACTGGACACAGGCTCTATATTGAGGAAACGTTAGACTGTCACGCATGTCAATATTATGATATATATTATACGTTCTGAAACGCTAGGACTGAGTATCCCGAAGGACCAGAAGAATCAATAGGTCAAATACCATAAAATTGCATTTCAAAAAGAGAAGAAAATATTCTTTTTAAAAAATGTATTAATATTTTAAATAATATATAAAAATTATTATAACTATTAAACTTTCTATAATTATATTAAATATTATTAGTTTAATAATTGATTATTATAGTCATTAAATAATTATATTTTACTCAAAGAAATAAATATTCTTTTTGAAAACTTGATTTAAGAAATACCAAAAATAAATTTAAAAAAAGAAATATCTTTGTACTCAAAAATATTCAGAATATACATAATTTTTTATATGTATTTNAAATATTGACGAGACTTGAATAAAGATAGAAAGCAATAAATATTAAATTTCTGTGCCGAAGAAAACCCGAGGATAGGCAGGAATTAAGTGGCATCTGAATGTAATTTGAATAACAGAAGGACACTAACAGATTAAGCCGGAAGCAAAAATCGATTGCTACCCCCCTTTAGTCCACTTTCGCTCGTGTTTATTCAATCACTTTCTGTACCGTAACCGTGCCTCAAACAATATACGTATTTAGATATATATCTTTACATGTTCGATATACCTGTAATTTGGTACTGGAAATGCTTGAGCTGGACATGGTAAAGTTAAAGGTTGCTCACGTTGCACCGTGTATGTTGTATAAGTGCGAGAATTTTCTGTCATTGGAAATTTTGGTTTCGTACTGGCAACCGGTTCTACAAAAGAAGAACCAGATTCGTAAATCTACAGTAGCTGTTATTATTACGAAATCAAATATTCAACATTTCTATCCGATTGTTTAAATTTTACAATAATCGCAATATCTAACAACAAAATAGGCGGTTATAAATTAGCGAAATAATTTCTTCTGTTAAACTGACAATTACTAAATGATATTTATTGCAATACGATGCTCATTTCATCCTTCTTAACGCCTAAGAAACCCTATACCGGGACAAGGTAACTCTATACAGTCAAACGCGGTGTATTGACTATCCAGTGCTCAGCAACCGTCGTGAAACACTGGGGAGAATAATCACCTGCCATGACGTGTCTTCGATGACTTCACTCACCGCCGACGTAATCAAAGACCACCCCGAAACAGATCAAGGCAAGGATAGCTCTGACGAACATGGAGTTAAAGAGCAATTTACCTGAATGCTGGCACGGGAAACCCTTGAACGGGACACAAGAGAGTCGCGACGGAGCCCAATATCGCATTCGGATTCGTCGATTTCACGTCCAACGCCGTTAATTTCGGTTTCGAGCTCGACAACGGTTCTACGTAACCAGAAATACAAACGAGCAAATACCGAGTCGTTCGACCATAAGAAATCGATGATCCCCGCGCACTTCACGACCGCTAACTTACTTGAAGACTGGGACGGGATACGCCTGGGCGGGACATTGCATTGTCAGACCTTGGGCTTCCGCGATCTCGAACGTACGGCTTTTATCGATAGTGGAGAACTTGGGCTTTGCGAAACCGACCGGTTCTACAAATCAAACTTCTAATCAAATGCAAAGTTTCAATTTATATACATATTAAAATTGATAGAATTAAATTGAAAATTCAATCTTTTTATCTCGGAAATACGTTATAATACATTTATAATATTAAATATAAATTATAATACATATTATGTCATTACTAGTTAAAAATTCATTAAAACTTTAATCGCAAACAAACTAAAAACTGAGATTAACCGCAAATCTCGTTTTACGCGCGAGATCGATACTGGGACAGAGTAGCCATCCTCAGAGAGAAGAAGCCCTCAGATATTCTCCGTCGGATTCTCCTCTCTTCACAATAATAGCGGGAGATCGACCAATACATCAACCTACCTATACGTGGCGACCGGAAACGCTTGAGCCGGGCATAACAACGTAAAGCCCACGCCTTTTGTAACGCGTAGCCCAACGTCGTTTACAGATGGAAACTGAGGCTTGGTACTTGACGCGGGTTCTAAAAACAGAACGCTAGACAGTCCGATATGTACAAAGCTGGCGGTGCCAGGTTACTCTAACTATGCTGGAATAGGGTTTGCCCCTTCGCCAACAGCGATGAATATTCTGCGTTGATAAGGAGCAAATGAGATTTAACCTACTTTAGAGACGTAGAACATTTCTAACTTTTATAATTACAACGAAGATCTGAGAAAAATCACATGAAATTACGTCAAGTAATTTAAAAATTAATTACCTGACGAAATAACACGTTGTACGATGCTGAGAGAGACAGAACGTGAAACGTATATAAATCCTTGACTTCTTAAATCTCTTTGAAAATAATACGAACGCCTACCTATAGAAAGGCACTGGGAATCCTTGAGCAGGACAGAGAAGGGTAACACCTTTTTGCGAGGAAACGCTAAATCGCTGAAGATCACTCGAACCGGACAATTGCGGTCGCGAACTGGACGCTGGTTCTAATGGAAAAAATCATTTTTTTGGAAACAAAAAATCTTTACCTGTACGACGGGACGGGGAACCCTTGAGCAGGACACAGTAACGTCATCGCACCGCCTAAATACACTTTGAAAGTCTGCGAGTCCGCCAGTGACGGAAATTTCGGACGAGCACTTGCAACTGGTTCTACGGAAATTCGAAGATGCCAAAGAAACACGATATTTGTTCTTTCTTATTTACATTACCAATCGTATGAAATTAATATATAACGAATTCCAACATACATACTATCAATAATCTACTATCATTTTTATATGATTGACATTTCTTTACTAATAATATGTGCGTTTCATTAATTTATTTAGTGAAGAAAAAGCTAATTTAATATATGAAGTAAATTAAAAATAAATTACGTTTTAAATGCGCTCCGCGCATGATAATCGATTAACGGAAATTGATGCACGTGTTGATTCGTATAGACATTGAAAGATCAAAAGAGAAGAATGAGAATAAAGCGTGCACATCGTCTACCCATTCGCAATTTCCTTCCTCGTCTTTTCTGCGTTATTCCGCATTGCTATTGCGTGCACCAACCAGAATATGGTCGCTCTGTAGTTCGTTTTCGCTTTCTTATCACATAGGCGCTTTGTATACCTGAAAGCTGGAACGGGGAAAGCCTGTGCTGGACACATGAGAGTCAGCGGCCGATCGCAGTGAACTGTGTACGTACGCGAGTTCTCTGTCATCGGAAATTTCGGTTTTGTGCTGGCGACTGGTTCTACAAGAAAGCGAAAGAGAAAGCACGAGCGTACAACGCGTATCTACAATCGTACAAACGCGATGATAATGCGATAACTTAAACATAATAATAGAATTTTACTTCTTCTCGAAAAATCGTTATATAAAATTGCTGAGACAGGGCATATTAACAATTGTATTATTACAGATAGATATTATTAAAATAATAGATAAATATGGAATAATAAAGAAAAATTTGTTGAAAAATGGATCCGTTAAACTTATATTTGAAAAATTTGGAATTTTTAAAAATAACCAAATTTGGTGTTTATACGATTGCTCGTGTTCTTTCTGTCGCTCCTGTGATACAATTTCGTTATTTCGAAAATTTAAATCTGCTGGGATATAACCTTGTCCCACCTATGCCACGGTACAGGAAATCCTTGAGCAGGACAGAGAAGAGTCAAAGAGTCTCTCTGGTTCGAGATAAATCCTCGTGAGTTATCCATTGTCGGAAACTTTGGACGTACGCTCCCCACGGGTTCTACAAAAAGACCATGGGCGTGGAAGGAAATGTGTCAGAAACGCTGACAACGTTATAATGAACCACTTACGTATGCCAGGGGACAGGGAACCCTTTGAACCCATTGAAATGATAATCAGATCGAAATTCATCATTTAAGATGAATTAGATGTTCGTGTACAATTCCATGTCATGATTCAATTTTTCTTGAACATCCGCGTCATGAATTATCATATCAAATTTCTAATTCTTTAAATCTAATTTACTATTATAAAAATGTATTGCAAAAATTTATAAAAACTACATATATAATATGATAGTTTTCGACTTTATGTCATGGTATTTAAATCGCGGTATTTATATATTTAAATCATTTATATATTTAAATCATGGTATTTTAATAATCAGCTACCTATAAGATGGAACCGGAAATCCTTGCGCAGGACAGAAAAGTGGCAAACTCCCGTTGCTCTTCGTTACAAGTCCAATCAGGTTGACAGTACTCGAAAGTTTCGGACGTGCGCTCGCTACGGGCTCTGCCAGTCGCAGCCCGGGAGAGAAGATAATTATGAAGATGAGACGCGCGAAACATCTTCAATTTCGACTTACTTTTGAATCGGGACAGGGAACCCTTGAACGGGGCACAATAAAGTGACGGATCCACCTTTGATCATGCGAAACCCTCTGATGTCGTCTATCGTCGGGAATTTCGGTTTCACGCTGCCAACCGGCTCTAAACATTACCGAACGGTACATACATTGTATATATTACCGTTGAGATATCGTTTGTATGTAGAAGGACGGGGGACCCCTGAAGCTCGAACTAAATCTATATTTTCCAAATATTCGCGATAGAAACGTAATACAACGCAATTTTGTCTTCTAACGCTATATGAATCTCTTTAACATGTAATAAAAAAAATGACAAAGAGAGAATTTCTCTCTAATAATATTACATTGTAATAAAAGTATAAAATATAAAAAATACGCGAACAAAGAAAAGAATATTAAAACAGACAAAATTACAGAACTGTAAAATAAAACTATTAATACGGAGAGAATTGTTAGAGCTTTTCATTAAAACGCATTAATATTAAATTGAGATCATATCACTAATTAGAGAACGATGATGTATGAAATGAGAGGACCACCACGCGATGTCAGGTGTACCGTCATGCCTAATTACCAGCGGCTTCACCACAAGTACGGAATGCTTAATCGCAATTCCTTAATGGAGGACCAACGTGAGACTCGCTTTAAGACCAGAGTGACATGAAGGCACTCGATGATGTAGTACCTATATGACGGGACCGGGAAACCCTGTGCAGGGCATAAGAGCGGCAAAGTTCCATTCGTGGATGTGATGAGGCCGTTTATATTGCTGACGCTGGGAAACTTCGGGCGTACGCTTCCCACAGGCTCTGCGATGGATTACGAGACCCGAGAAGAAGAGAGAAAGAAAGAAAAATACATAGCGACTTTCGTGTAGCGCGACTTACTTGTACAGGGGGACAGGGAAACCCTGAGCGGGGCACATCAACGTGACCGAGCCGTCCTTCGTTGTGCGGAAGCTCCTGGAGTCGTCGATCGTCGGGAACTTGGGCCTCACGCTGCCGATCGGCTCTGATCATACCGTTTACAATTGGGAACTTGCGCGCCCACGACGAACGGTCATCCCGAAGGACTCGCGTTCGCGTGATGTTGTGGTTTCTACCTGTACAGGGGAACGGGGAACCCCTGTGCCGGGCACATCAGGGCCGGGGAGTCACCGATGAACGTCCGGAAACCGCGCACATCGTCCGTTGACGGAATCTTTGGACGCACACTACCCACCGGCTCTAAAAAGCACGCCGTTCTTGTTTTTGCCGTTCTTTGGACTCGCTTGTAATTTTAATACAAAGCAAGAGTCATTCTTGCGAAAGATAGATAAATTGAACGTCATGATTGTATTCGAATTTTGAATGCCTTCAAGAATGATGACAGTAGAGGCTTTAAGACAATGAGAAGGAACGGGGAACCCCTGTGCACACATACCTACATACACGATTTGCCAAATAACAATATCTATATCTTAACTATAAAGTTTGGAATTGTTTGACATAAGTTGAAATCCGTATCTCTCTGTTTACAGAAATTATTTCTCCAAGATAATTTTCAGATTAATGTTATTATTTGACTAAAACATCTAACTTTATAATAAACAGTGATAAAGGATTGTGTAACTGAAATTGAAATAAACATACTTAAATATTTACCTAACAAAAACTAGATACCGATAAAGAATAGATAGAGATATAATTATCTCTTGTACTCCCTAATATTCGTCCCTTGATATAATTAATAATTTGCATCTGCTATTTTTAATAATCTTTGTTATTTCTTCACAACTTTATTCCCTGTCATTTTATAAATTGTTGTCCGAGTTATAATTTAGCAGGAACATAATCCTCCTCGTTAAGCCGTACTGATGCAAGCTGCTTTATATTTGTTTAATAGTTTCCAGTTAATCTGCGCTCCGATCAAGAATATCGTACCTATGAGATGGTACTGGAAATCCTTGAGCAGGGCACAAAAGCGGTATATTGCCTTCCAAGCCCACAGAAAGTCCGTTTAGGTTGTCCATCGTAGGAAACTTTGGTCGTACACTCCCCACAGGTTCTGCATAACGAAAAGCCAATGGAGCCGTATACTTGCCAAGCCCCCTGCTTGTGTTGCCAATCATCGTTATTACGGCTACATTGCATCTTGCTCTAGTTAGCCCCTAGATTATGACATCGCGTCAACGTGACTCGAAAGCTTTGCCTACGCGCTATTGCGCCGCTCATACGAACAAAGCGTTTATCTGTGTCATCCTGCCGATCAGTGAGATACTCAACGGCTAACGCGAAATGAAAGCGATGGCGAAGCGAAAGTGGTTTTGCGCTCAATGTCGCGTTGTAACGCGATGAATTCGTCGGAGTATACCAAAAAGGATTTCTTGAGTCTCGACTATCCGAATTGCGCGATAAGATAAGCCATTGAGTGAACCAGTGATAAAAGTCACGAATAAAAACGATTAAAAATGAAATTCTAACACTTTGATGCATTATTTTGACTTGATATCAGATTTTATTTTTTTTTAATGTTATTTTTTTTATTTTATTTAATTTATTTTTTAGATTTTTTAAAAATAAATAAAATTGAATAGGGCTGAAAATAGATATTTTATAAAATAGATATTTTCAAAACGCAGGAAATGTGGCTAGTATTATGGTCGCACTTAACGGCTCGAATATCCCTGCTAATTTACTATAGAAGCGAATAAAGATTCGATCGATTCCGCCTAATTCACAGCACAGAACGGAGCTCAGCTGCGTTGAGTGCCACGTTTATTGAACTATGCGCAGCATCCACATGATGAAGTTCTCGGCTGAAAGAACATGTTCCGTAAACTTACCACGCGAGAGCGAAGGACAGAGCCCGGAGATCGCGGAGGCGCCGCAAAACGANAGAATTTCGCACAAGTCATTTCTTTCTTTCTTTATTTCTATTTTTTTCATTTGTCTTTCTTTGGACAATTCCTCTCGAAACCGATCATGTCAAGAGTCGAGTTTTGGGCGGGCGGTGGCGCGTGCCCGCAGGGGTACCCTGTCCCAGCATTCAGGTTCACCCCCGAGCTTGATCGCGCTAATTGCCAGGCATGCGTTTCGGTTTTTCTAAGACGAGAAGAAATTCGAACCGGTGGTGTAAAAATATCAAACGGCTTCTCTTGACCTTTCGCGTTTTCAAAGAAACCGAATGGGAGTCGATCAAACTCGTTGGCGCAAACGATTGCACGTTCATTAAACGTGATTATAAACCCAAAGAGAAAACTGATTTTCCAGAAATACAAACATATCTTGTACAATAATGAAAGTAATTTAGAAATTAATTTGAAAGATTACATAGTAATTACTTGAAATGTTAATTTTGTGTGTATGTATTTACTTCTATTATGGAAAATCAATTATCTTTTGGATAATAGTTTCGAACCCAGACCTTGCAATGAAATAGATAGTTTATAATGACAGGTATTAAAAAAATTTATGTTTCTATAAATTTATACTAAATTGAAAAAGATATATAAACTAAGTTTTAGAAAGCAAAAAGAGAGAATATTTGTTATAATATCAAATTTATACTTAACTCGATTAATTTATAATTAACTCGATAGACAAACGAATTAATACACAATAATAATTTCATAATTAATTAGCTTCCATAAGTGTAATTTGCGTGTAAATTAATCGCTACATATAACTGCATTGATCCGCAAAATTGAAAGTATGAACTACAGTATCCAGGTCCGAAACTAGAAATACGATTCTGATTTCTTTCGAAAAACCGATGCAGGAAGTTGATTGGTAAAGTTGTATTCCTTCACTTACATCGAAGGATATATATAATTGAAAAACTTTTTCAAAGAGCACAAAGATGCCGAATCAGAATTGTGATTTCTGTATGAGAAGAACGAGACATTTTGGCATTTTGACTCACCAGTAATGACGAGACGTCCCTTCGTTGCGGATAGCCTAGTTTCGCCGGTGAGTCTGTGTTTTGTGCGGCATTGATAAGTCTTGTATCCGTCTTCGGGTCCGACGTCCCTGATGTGCAGCTCTCCGGATGGCAGTACCAAGTATTTTCCATCTAAACCCGTCCAGAGTTGCACGCGTTAGTCATTGCACATTAGTCTCGCCTACGTGACTCGTCAGGATAATCGATCGACTGATTATTGCATTAATTCATGTCGCAGGATATCACTACCAATTGATTAGTTACGAACACATCATCACCGATTAATTACGAGCACACGTATATTATCAGTATCAAAGTCGATTATCCTGACTTAATTGCACGATGCTCGAATGACAGTAATGTACAATTACAAAACTTCGAGCACAATGCCGTTTAGTTTAACATACATGCAGTACTCTTCGTATACGAATTCGCCGAATGCTGAATGGACACGGACCCTTTCTCAATTTCCCGCTTCAACAATTCGGCGAATTCTTTATCGAATCAAAGCACGTTCGCCAAACAACAGCAAAGGAATCTCGCGCCCACCGTCTGTCGTACAGACTCGTAGGAAAGACATTATGCGAAATCACGTCTTCATCTCTTTGCAAATGTAAATGTATGACGCGCAACATTCCCCTCGCTCGTTGAGTATCCAGGAAATCTGTATATTCTTTTCTCTTTCTTTGTATTTATTATAATGAATGTAAAACGGACAAAAAGTGACACACTAACTCTAAAATTTACAGCATTTGTTAATAATAAACATATATGATAAATAAACTGGTAAAGATATTCTTACTATTGAATCTCTGATAACTATTTCTAGTAAATAACTATATATAATATCACTTGACACAAATTATCTCACAAACGAGGTATAACGAAATTGTCTGTTAATCCATTTTGCACGTTAAAGTTAATCTCCATTGTGGTTAAAACTTCAGTTTCAACGCCTCTAACGAATCTGATCGCTTTTGCGGCAAAATCTCATCGACAAACGAGACTTCCTGGATAGGCGAACTAGTTTCATGCGATCATATACAAGCGGTATCCATTTAGTTACTACCACACAGAGAGGGGGATACAGGTGAGAAGAGACGGATGGGCCGATCGAACGACCGGAAAAAAAAATCGGTGGAAAGAGGGAAGAGAGGTCTGGAACAGCGCGAGCAGCGGCAGTCAACGTCGTACGAATTTCCACGTAAAATCCCATACTGCACGATACTTTTGAAACGAGGGGCATCCTATCAAAACAAGAGAACACGTATATCTTGCGTTTTGCACGCGTGTCATGATACGATATCGGTCCGAACGATATTGGTCGATAGAACAGAGGCCGATGGAACGATTTAAACGACCTGGATTGGTATTTTTGTTATTTTACAACTATAAATTCATGTGTGAAAAAGTTTATTCCCTGCCATTCTCTTTTTCCTCCTACATCCAAATTTGTGTAAAACCATCGTCACTGCGAATCTCGTGACTGAAATCAACGCGTTTTTATTTGTCACGGTCGAGCCGAGGATAATTCTTGCTCGAATACGAAAGCGATCATTAAACGGAGTATCATTACAGTCCGACGACGCATGAGAGAATCCTTGATCTACATCGCCGTACATTAATGCCGCTTACTGAGTACTGTAATATTTACCAAACACTCGACATGCATCGCTCTTACAGAACGAATAACGCAAAATATAATAGAAAGAAGAAAAATTAAAAAAAACCATAAGAAAACTGTCAAAGAATCTGTTCCTAAGTTGAATAAAAAATATTCTGCACAGATATTATCTCACGAATCATATAATTTCGACAACGGAATAAAACAAATGCATACAAAAGTAAAACATAATTCCTATTGCGTTTCATGCGTTATTTTCGATAAATTTTCGCATGATGCGCCGATTGGCGGACTGCGAGTGTCATTGAAATGAAAAAATTCGCGTGATATTCGAATGAAATGAAGATGATATGAAATGTTGCGCATCCTGTACCATAATCGGCGCTAGGATATATATCAGTGGTCTCGTCTTCGATCCAAGAGTCAACCTCGACGAATTCGGCGACGAAGCTCGGTATGTGACACTTGATAATTGCAGCGTTCCCCCGAAGGACGTGTTCGTCCATCACGTTCACTGCATACCGCTGCCCGACAACTGCAACCAGACACCGATTTCCGGTTTTACCATAAGACGCACATCTCCCACCTAGTAGAACGTGTCCGTCGTTCGTCGATTGATTACGATTTTGATTTCATCGATGATTTTGTCGATTTATACGTAAAAAATGAAAATCTATTAATATAATTTTATAATGATAGATGAGGTATTGCGTCTACAAAAATACTTTTTTTTATTCCTTTCGATTGTTCACAATTTTATCATTTATACTATTTAATGATTAATTATTAAATATTTATATGTCGTGTATTAGCATATTTTTCATTTACATCTGCTTATGCAAATTACGTAAACGCAGTTTATTATGTAAGTAAAATTTCCTAGTAAATCTTAATTGAATTTATAAGCCGTAAAAAAGTTAGTTTTATTAATTTAAAGTATTTTTGTCATATCAAAAAAAAGAGTCAAACCGGAAGATAATGTACTATTATATTCAACGATAAATTATAATATTATAAGTCGGCAAAATAATATATTATGTTTTAATGAATTCAATTCGAAAGTTCATGTGAAACACTGTATTACGATATTCCATTATTGTAAAATTTACACTATAATTTTTCAGAAGTGTCTTAATTATCAGATCATTTTAATTAATCACGGAAATACTTCAATGTTATTTCACACATATAATGTATAATAAATATTGTATATTTTATATTATACATAATAAATTATTTTCGGAATTGATAATAAAAAGAGATACTCTCGACGAACGATCCAGACGTTATTCTCAAACACGATCATCACGACGGTTTTCAATGACTCGATAAATTCTATTCAGCGAGATGAGCGTATCGTAAGCGTCATAATCAGAAATCCTATTCACGTCACCATCACGTCTCTTTTCTTTGTGAATTAAAATAAACTCTACTGTCTACAGCAGCTGAAGAATATGTTCCTGTCAAAGAGAACTGGTCGCGCGACCGGTCTTGAAATAGACACGATCGATGTTCGACATTACGATTCGTTATACACGTTCAATAAACAAGTGGCACATCGATGCGCATCGCAACGATATGAAAGCTATCTAATCGTATTGCATGCACCTCATACTCCTCACACATTTAAACCAAACAAACATGATACGTGATATCATTAAGAGGAAAGAAGGAAATTGCAGGAAGCGCATGCAAGATCGAATAACCCGGTCGATCGATCCAGTTCTCTCGTTCAGTAATTAGCGCCCTAGCGATTTTCCAGCTTACAAGGGAGGACAATGCGCAACGTGCATCCCTTCAGTTTTTACTACCATATGACTGTGCGTCGGCGACGTAACTGCCGCCGTTGGAATCGATCCATCCCACCACGTCCACGTGGTCGGCCACGAACGAAGGAACTTGACACTTGAAAATAGCCGCGTTGCCGCGTATCGCAAACTGATCGTAAACCTGAACCTCAAAGTACTGGGCGACCACTGCAAATGAAGCGAGAAAAAACAAGAGTTTGGCGTTTGTTCCAGGTTGCCGAGTGTCGCCGGTGCGCTTTGATCGCGCCGATTAAAATTTCAATGAGACTGGCTGTCTGCAAACTGGCTGCAGCCAGCTGCAGCCAGTTTTCGATCGTGCTCTTGTCGAGTCCAGCAACGTCCGATGCACGTGGACATCGATCCATTTAATCGGACTTAATTTAATTGCAAATTACCGAATTTGCGCTCTCGTCTCTTAATTTCATACAGAAATTAGTTGTGGCTCGAAGAAGATCAATAGCGTATTTTACAAACATAACAGTCTGAATAAATATTTAAAATAAAATTTCTCGCTCAATATCATTTTATAACCACAAACTGAATTTTGTGCCAATTCTGCTAGGATTTTTTTAGGATTTCATCCTAATTTCTCTATTATTAGCAATTTGATTATTAAACAAATTTAGTTAGTCGATGCTTTTAAAATATGTAATATGTGCTTCAGGAAATAATTTCCATTTCCATAATCAAAATTTAAATACAGAAGCAGGATTATGAAAAATCATAATGATTTTTCATATGGAAGCACAATGAAATTTAATACATTAATGCTTGCTATATATCTTTCACTCATTAATTAATATTGCAATATATTCGCGTGCTAGGAATCGCAGCCATAAAGTAGATTCGATTATATCGCCAGGAATAACCCTTTAACGACCCTCTCTCTTTGGCTAAAAGTGGATCAAATCGCCTGGTCGCGCGGGCGTTAATTCGCTTCTCGATTAATCCGGCTTATCCTAATCCGAGGATCACATCGAACGAGACCACTGCCAGCCGCATGCTCTTCCTCTATCCACTCTTGCCGAATCGAAAATGATAAACTTTTTAGAGTAGATCCCGCGTTCCACTCGATCGACCGATCAACCCTCCTTTCCATTATATGAGAATGTGCCGAATGATGCTAGTATGTGCGACATATATGCACAAATGAACCGTCTCTTCATTTGAGGATATTGTAATTTAATTTACAAAATGCTTCGAAAGGTGGATATCTTGTAAGAAATTTTAAGGACAGAGAAAGAAATTATGAAGAGATAAAAAGGATTTAACTAGAAAAAATTAACTTGCATATCGCTATAACAGAATTAAGATTTAAAACTAATATATATGTCGAAAGATTTACGAATATTATTTCGATATTTCGTTAACGTTCATGCAACCAAGTACCCTTAATAAGTACCCTTTTCTTCCTGACTATTCGAAGTATACATGGAACCATCCTCAGACTGCCATTCAATCACATCTACAAAATCCGCCACAAAGCTGGGCACGAGGCACTTCAAGGTTGCCGTATTTCCGCGTAAGACGAACTCGTCGATGACCCTCGTCTCGTAGAATTGCTGGACCACTGCAACGCGCGGTTTCTCTCAGAGACAGATCATGATATTTTTTAATAAATTTTGTTTCGTTTTGACGGACGCTACTCGAACTGCAGAGATCCAAAAGACGATTAAGATTCTGCAATCATCATATTTTTCGCCATTGAAATTGTTAACGACAAGACTCATTTTGATATTTTGTCTTCGTATTCATCTTTTATATGTTTGTCTCGTAACTTAAATACGCTTCTTCTACGATTCTTTCTCGTTGCGCACGACTGCCCTATACTATAGCAGTAATTCGAAAGTAAAAGTTGAAACGCATCATGAGCCGCGAACTGCAACCGACAGTTGTCGGATTGCCTGGAAACGAAGAAAGTGTGAGAACTCGTTTGAGGGTGGGAAATGAGAATAACGAGGAAATAAGAGAATGGAGAAGAAGTTGCCCCGCAGACAACAACGCATACTACTCGGCATCGGCCGGCCTCATACCGTACTCCTGTCCAGGTGTGTAAATCGTCCCGTCGTCGGCCACCCATTGATCCACCTGGACGAATTCGGATACGAAGCTCGGTATTTTGCATTTCATGATCGCGCTGTTAGCCCGAATCACGTACTCGTTCTCGGCTTCGGTAACGAAGAACTGCGAAACCACTGTCGGCAATGTATTAACTCTTTGAGGTACGATAAAAAGTAAATCGTTTTTTCGAAGATTTGATAATCTGGTTCCTGCTTATATAACGGTGAAATTTATACGATTAATTTATATCATTTATATATAAAATAAGTCAATTAATTGTGACTAAAAATTAAAATATTTTTCGTCATACTTTAACAAGATATCTCATGTTATCATAAAACATCTTTTGATACATACTTATAAAAATGTATCCTTCAAAGAGTTAAATAGGTGGGATGACGGAAAGTAAAATGTTCTGCATAATAGGGTTATAAAAGAAAAAATGATTACTTTGTTAAAAATGATTAGCGATGTTAACAGACACAAATAAGCAAAGGATGTTTTTCACAGCAAATTGCATAGAATTATGCAAAAAAAGAACTGTATAAAATTTAATATAATTGTAATATCTGACTTTTCTAAGAAAGGTTAATACAAAATTTCATATTTTTAACTTTAAAATGATTTTTTTTAATTCAAGAAAGTTAAGTTACTGTAAATTCTAGATCCTTGCTAAATCTTTGAATTATAAATTTTCAGTATATTTTTCTATTAGAATGAACATCCCAATACAAAATTTGCTGTGAAATGCTTAAAATCATCGAGGACCGCCCAATGTGATCTATAGTACCCTGTGCAACCGTAAGATCCGTCGGAAGATAAACCTCTCCATCTTCGCGAATCCACGCCTCGACAGTAACGAATTCTGCGATGTAACTGGGGATGCTGCATTTTAATATCGCGCTATTTCCCCTTATAACATATTCGGTCAAGATCTCCGGATTGTAAGGCTGAGTGACGACTATGTGGGGAATACATATTAAAATAAGCGCATGTTCAATTAAGTCAATAAAAAATATCGTATCATTTAAAAATAACCCCAATTTATGTGTACAGAACGAAGTATGTTCACTATTTTTAATCTTTTAATTGTAGATGGAAAATATGTTTTTCGCGAGTGAATCGTAAGAAAAAGTATAACTAAACAAAACGATTTAAGCTTTTTAAAGACATCATCAAATAAATTACGATAATATCTTTATTAAAAAAGTAGTGGAAATTATAATAGGAACATTTCGAAATTTTCTTTCTGTATCATAGCTTTATAAATACTTTTTTTATATGTATATCTAAAATAGAACGAAATAAACCATGAGAATGCAATCGCAAATTAAAATCCAGGAAAAGATCATTTTCATTCTTCTCGCACTATCTTAT
This sequence comes from Tetramorium alpestre, assembly GCA_021460005.1. Taxonomy (NCBI): domain Eukaryota; kingdom Metazoa; phylum Arthropoda; class Insecta; order Hymenoptera; family Formicidae; genus Tetramorium; species Tetramorium alpestre. Next base: position 618,717 of record JAJVSH010000035.1, on the reverse strand, counting down.
TGCGTCAATCCGTCCAAATGTGCTTACCAGACCCTGATATTACACCATGCTGAAACGGAAAATTTATTCTAGAAACTTTCCGTTTCCCGCGCAACATCCCGTACTTTTCTACGCTCATCCGTAGACACGATGTCGGCTTATTTTCTTAGGCCTATCGTAATTCGCGGCGTGAGAGCTACCGGATGGTTCATTAACTCTCGCGTATACGTGCTGCCGCCGCCGTTCCGCCGCTGTCAGATCGTACCGCGTGGCCAGCGGAAACGAATCGTTACCACGTGCCACTTTGAACTTTGACAAAGTTAGGCGAGGGGACAGGGTGTCTGAGCATGGAGACAGGGGTGATACGACCGGAAAGAGAATTTCCTCGCTCTGCGTACTCATCGTATGTACTTATTGGTCGACGCGCTCATCAGTAGTCATCGTACAAATTGTGCAATGCTTGCACATTATAAGTCAATCAAAATGTATCAAAATGACCTAATATGATATAATTAGAATAATTTTTTAGAATTTCATACACATACAGGTTAATTGTTTTCAAATAAAATAGTTTATCTTGCCTCATAAATACACACAATATTTAGGAAAATATGTAAAGATTTAAAAAAATCTGTATCGTAAATATTTCTTTTTATCAAAAAAAGCTATGTATTGTAATCAATAATAAAATTTTTTGAATTTCTTCTTTCAAAAATCATATAAGAGTTCTCCATATATATTTTATTGATACAACGATGACATCTTATCTCATTACTTAACTCATTACTTAACTCATTTATCTTGTCATTATATTATCAAGATGAATAAAGGAAGTAAAGAAATAGATAAGTATAACTCCTTCGGTGTATCATTCCCTTCAAGATGCTGCTCTAGAAGGAGTGATAAAAGAAAAAGTATACATGAATAAAAACACGTATGAGTGCTGTACCGTAATCAGTAGACGGTCTGAAGGTTGAACCGTCGCTTCCCACCCACGACTCGACCGACACAAATTCAGCGACGAAGCTCGGTATGGTGCATTTCAAAATAGCCGCATTTCCGCGTATCACGTATTCCGATACAACTTCCGCCTCGTAATACTGAGTCACGACTGCGAAAGATAATGGCATATTATAATGGCGCATTGTGTTGTGCTACATCGCGCGCTTTCGAACATCGCGTTGCATTGCTGCGTGCCTAATCGAGAAGAAACCAATTTTCTCTCGATTCAGGATGCCGCATAACATTCTTTATATTATTATCATGACGTGCGAGTCATTGTAGACAATACCTTGTTATGTTGATTTAATTATTCCGTAGAAATGAAATAGGTTTCACTGGAGAAAATTAGGTGATTACGATCAAAGAGATTGCAATATTTGAGTCGCACTCCAGCAGCTAACATTATACAATTTGATCCTATGCTCCAGTATGTAATTACGGAAACTGGTTCTTAGATAGTAAGTAGAAGCCTCGCGATTCAGCCTACCCAAGAAATTGCATTAGTTACGCAAGTCTCTAATAAAGTATCTAGCACTCCCATACTCGTGTAAAACGTTCCAACCATTTAAATACGAAACGGCAAGTTCAATGTACGTTTCAAAAAGTGGCGCTTAGATTTTTACTTCAATTGAAACAATTTGATGAATGAAATGTCGATGAAACTCGCGATGATACACTGTCACACAAACGAAAAAAAAATATCCCTCGCCCCCTCGAAGACGACATCGACGACGTTGACCAGTTTTATCATTCGCTGCCCGCGCGGGTTCCGACTTTCCGAATTTCCTAAAAGTTTCGGACTATACCGTTGTCCTGATCCGGATCGAAAGAATTCCCCTGATCGTCCTGCCAGCCAATAACCTGAACGAATTCTGCGACGAAGCTTGGTATACTGCATTTGAGAATGGCCGCGTTGCCGCGTATTACATACTCGTTGTTGACCTCGGACTGATAATATTGATGCACCACTGTAATAAACGATCGAAATAATCTACGCGAGTCCGATTTTTCTATTGTACATAACGGCGTCTATTCGTATCGCTATTAATTTCACAACAATTGGAAATACATTCAATATCGTGTCTTATGATCGCTTTTAGTTGCTCGGCTGACATGTCATCTTTACAATTGCGAGACTGCATATTCATAAAAGATTTTTTTTTTCAAACATATAAAATAATTAATTTTTGAATTATACGGAATGTGAAATTTCGACGACGTTGACGGCTTTGGGCGATATTTCGCCATTGCTCCGCAAGCAGAATTATTTGCGTGGTCGCATCTTACATTGGCAGTCGCCAACGAGCAGACATCATGATGGCACACGATCGATTGACTTTCAGCTCGATGCTTGCGTGCATATACATATATATATATATATATATACTCTGAATGCGTCGGTACATTCCAAAAAATTTTAAACAAAATGTTGAAACTTTTCTTCTCTTTTATAAAATTATATATAAAAACAATTTTAATTATAATTATGAGAATAATTGTTCTGTAATTAACATATTAACTGCTTTCGTATTTTTATGAAATGCTAACATAATAACAAGACCATAAAAATAATATTAATAAAATGCATTTTACTTCTATTGTTATTGAGATCAATCATTATCACTGCTATTATTAATTTTCAGAATAGAGGGAAGGGAATATAATGATGATAAATATTATTAAACGAAATTATACATTTAAAATACACAAGTGATGCGTCAGAAGCGAATACCCTGTGGTTTAATAAAAAAGTAAAAGAGATAATTGACAACGAACAAATATCCGATCGTTTCAACTACATCGAGATACATCGAATTGAATATAACGTTAACGAGACGAATGCACGCATATATATAAATATATATGTATATATACACAAATACACGTACTAGCCGTGGAAGTGGAAAGTGAGCGACCCATATACTTTCGCGTTGTACCGCTCCAAATTGATTTGCATTTTGCCACCGTGGCAATTGAGATCAATATACGAGAAGCGGCCGAGTCGCACGGATGGTGTCAGTCACTCAACCGAACGACACGGTGCATTTGTGCTTTCGAACTGGAATATATGAGCGGGCTATAACAACATTATTTTTTAATTGTCCTTGTGCGAGGGATATAAATGAATTAGAAAATTGCGACAGTAAAATTTGAGACTCAGAATGAAAAATTTAACGTGAGATTTAAATGTACTTAATGCACTTCTATATAATGGTCAGGTAAAATGTGAATTTCGTTACAAAACTTTAGATATCATCAAAATGATTATAAAATCCACGGTTTTCAATTTTATATAAATATAGGTTGTATGTATGTCAAAGATGCAACGACGAAATTTTCTGCTCGTAAGGAGTTAAGGAGGTCAATCAATTCAATGATTAAATCCTAATCCTGTTTATACCAAAGTCATCGCCGGGAACGAATTCCTCTCCCTGATCCGTGTGCCAGGATAGAACTTTGACGAAATCGGCGACGAAAGAAGGAACGACACACTTCAAAATGGCACTGTTCCCACGGATCGCGTATTCTTTATTGACGTCGGTGTCGTAATACTGCGCCACCACTATAATTTCGTATACAGAAAATAATATTCACAGTCGGGAATTATTGTGCTCCAGCCTCAACAGCTCCAAGAATTTTATTTATATTTTATGCATATTATTTTTAAATGTAAATTTTTTAAAATCTATCCTTTAAAATTGATATTTAAAATGTTTTCACTGTATCAAAATTACAATATTTTTAGTTAGTATTCATTTTGTTAAGTTACTATTGTTTTAAATATTTGTCAAAAATTATTTTAAAAAATCTATAAAAAATAACTAATGTAACTAATAGGAGATAAGGCTGCAACTGGAAACTGTGCTGCGGTCGATAAACCAAAATGACGTCAGACTCAATGATATCATCTGTGTGATTCAGAAATGCTTTCAGTTTCGCAAAAACAATACAATGACATCGCGTAAAACTAGGATTTCATAGATCAATAAATGTAAAGAATAATTTCTTGATTACTTGTGAGTAAATTGAGACTGGAGAATGAATCGAATATAAATTTGTAAACGGCGGCGGCAGAGATTGCAAAATGTTTAAAACAATAGCATCGGGCTATTGTATCACCTGATTGACACCGATGTCTTTTACCGAAATGAGTTTCTTCCAAAGAAAGACATCGATAAAATATAGAGGAAATAGTGAGCACGAAAACACGTGCTTCTAACTATAGCTGAAAAGAATATTTTTAAAATTTTCCTACGTTTAGCCATCGTATATGTTCTATCTAAAAATATAACTTTAACATTAAATGTATATATTATTTGTATACAAACAAAATTAATTAAAAATTCTTAAGTAAGAACTTCTTGTGTTTAAAACAACACTTGATAAAACGGTAGAATTATAATTTTTATTTTAAAATACAAATGATTCATTATATTCGTTACACAGAATGTTCACAAAACATTTAATCTTAATTTTAACAATATTCTTTTTAAATTAAAATAAATGTTAAAAATTCAAATTGTCTTTATCATCTTTGTGATTTTAAATGTAGTTTGATAACTAATTTTTTATTTCGATACTAAGATATAGAGAATTAATTTTTGTGTTAGAAAATAATATTAAATTCAAATTCATTGAGATTTAATTCAAAGGCGCTTTTTACTTCTGAAACATCCTGCCCTAAGATACTACAGATGGCTAAACGATAAATGCTTAATGAGTAAAGATTGACACTTACCGGCTCTCACGTTGACATCACGGCTGTGTACCGAACCTGCAGGGGAACGTGCCAAACAGCTGTAGACTTGAGCGTGAACTTCCTGACGGTAATCTTCAGCGCGGAAAGGAGGGAATACCAAATTTCCGTTTGGCAAAACCTGCGAAGGGCAAATAACGGCAGAATGTAGAAACTAAATTAGTATATAATAACACAAGCAGCAAGCTTGGAAATAATTAAAGCGTCCTTCACGATTGCGTGAATGAATGTGGGATGGCATGGGCGTTTAATAATTCCATTCACATATTGCAGATAGGTATTTGATACTGGAATGACTAACAATTGATGGCTATTTAGAGGAATAGTTCACCGTCCTACGCATGAAAGAAAAAACTCATGTTTAATTTCTTTTTTTTTCCACTGAGAACATCCGTTTTACGAACATTAATGGATGCGTTAATAATATTAGATTTAACAAATACTACCTATTTTGAAACAGCTCGATAAAATCGATCTCTTTCGATATCAGCTTTAACGGTTATTCAAATAAAATTTTAATAAAACGGGTAAAAGTTTGACACAATACCTGTCGCAATCCGGGTACGTCTCCCACAGCAGTTCCATCAGAACGAACCCAGATGATATCCGGTTGTGGATTTCCTCTTGCTTGGCATTCGACGACGGCTCCAGTTCCATTTGAGAAATCAATCCGGTTTGGGGGTTCCTTGACAAACACCGGTCCCATAGATGCATCTTCAGCCGAGACAACTGCAAGCATAATGAAAGAGTTTCCATTATCATATGCACATAAGCGTTTATATTACTTAAACAATTTATTTCGAAAGTAATGTCTAACTTTAAAATTTCAATATCAAAGAGTTGTTAAGTTGATTAACATATACCATTTTCAAAACAAATGTCTAATTTTTTAATAGCTATTTCTTGAAATTTTTTAAATGACATGCCACGACATCAAACAATTTCTTTGTAAGTATAACCAGGCTAATTTTGGTCCAAAGACTGCGGCGGAGTTTCAGTTGCGAAAAAGGAATGTTTCGTGGACAGAACGAAATGCAAGGGACACTTAGCAGCTTGTGGGAACATTAGCACGAAGCCAATTAGTTTAAAGTGCCACGAGCGACGAGACCTTTTGTCTCGTGTCTTCGGGTTTCGCTTATCATCCGTTTCAACCAGGATATGCGACACCCACATTCAATTGGCGCGTTGCCAATTGCAGCAAACAACAGGTTGTCGGATCTGTTATTGAATAATATGCGATCAACGTCATATGACCATAAGGGAGACGACAATGCGTGATTCCTTTTCCGTCGTGGAGAGCTGTACTCTTCGCCTATATCAGTTCCATCGATAGCGAAAAGTTATTTCCACATAATTTCCAGGATGGCAAATTATGCGTCATTGATTGCAAATCTGTTGCAAGTGCATAAATCGTTCCATATTTCATAAGAGACAAGAAAACTTTCTTCCAAATACATCATTATGTATCATAAATAATTTTCGTGGAATTCTTTTTTCATATAATAATATATAAGCATGGCATTAAATATATAATTACAATTTATAACTCGTAAATTGACAGTTGAGAAGATACGTTTCGAAATCGGTATTTACTTATCTGTGAAAGTAGCTGACTGCATTTTCTTTACAGAAGCCTGATATAAAAGCAACACGAACGTACGAATGTTTAGCGATTCAAGTCGCACCATGCTGCAATGGATATCCAACGTTTTTGCTATTGCCCTCGCACGTAGCCACCTACTGATTCACCTACGACGACGATTGCGGCGAGGCGAGAGCGTATATAAACCCGGTGCAGTATAAAATCAAGTTACGAAGAACCGGTTGGCGCGAAGCGTGCGTCGTTGGAGCAAGCAGGCAGGATACGCAGGTCTAAAGAACAGGTGTTCCGAATTTTTGTGAATATGCGCCTTCTGCTAGAGAGTCGGACCTCGGTTCGTACAACTGTAATTTTATATCTCCTATTCTTATCCTCTCTCAGCTTTCCTTCCGATCCATTTCACTTGATGCGGTAGTAGAAACTTTTCTCAAATAAAATTATATTGAATTGAAGCAAGTAATAAAAAAATGTCAACTTTTTATCTTTTCTTTTGCGAGTAACTTATATTTTTTTTTGTTTTTCTTTTCTTCTTTTCTTTTAAACTTCATCGCCGATATTCTTTCTCCTCCTCCTCCTATCTCTTTTTCTCTCTCTTAAATCCCCTCGTTAAATTGACAGTTACAATGGCGTTAGGTCACCGAAAGGGCTAAAAGGATTAAAGTAACGCAAGGGTATTGCGATGATTAACTGGGTGCGTACGCAGTTTCAATGGTTATTGTGCGTTTACGTCCAAGGGTTATGTTGTTTATTATACGTTTCCGCGGCACGTGCATAGTACAACAATAGCCCGGGGTATCGTCGCGGCTGCATGACGCGGATGCGGTACGTTGCACCAATGGATATCGATCGCAGAAGTGGCACGCGTAAAATTTTTTCCGAGATTAAACTCTCACGCATCCCCGATGAAAGACGAGATTCCTCCCGGTCGAGAACCGCTCTGTAATCTATATATAGCGATAGCTTCGAAACGTCCGGACATGCTGCATCGAATATATTTCCAGCGTGCACACATGCGCACGCGTGTAACTACACGCATGACACATTTGTAGCCACACGCATGACACGTGTGTGCTCACATCTGCTCCGTGTATGTATGCGTAAGACATTGCGACGTGCATAATAATGAGAAATATGTTGAAACCATAAGTCGACGAAGGTGTCAAAAACACGAATTAAGCAGTCTTTCGAGGGAATCTTTGCTTTGATTTTTTGTTAAATTAAAATTGAGTTTTAATCTTCGTTACAATCGCTTGCTGGGATTCGATATAAATAAATTCCATTTTAAATTGCCTTTTAAAACATGCTTTTTGAAGTGTCGTGTGTTTCACACAATTAAGATTTCTTTAATCGTTTAATAATTATTTAATTTAATAAAAGACGAATAATTAACTTAATTCTTAAATATTAATTTAACTATTATTAGAGTATTTTTTAGTTGTTTTTCAAGAAATCTCAAAATTAACGGTCATTAACAGTTTAATTAACAGTTTAAATTTACAGTTAAATTAAGTTCTTTAAAATTATTATTAGATTTACTCAAATCATATTTATGTTAACGCACATTAATAACTGCGAGGGTGGATATACAATTTTTATGCGTAGGTGTGAAGGAAGTCTCAAGAAATTCTTAAAACTCTCGTGCTTTCAAGTCATATACGGCCTCTATGCTCTACGTCTATTTCTGTTACTTCCTGTTAGGCACCAAAATATCGAATGTTTTTTTAAATCTCGTTTCTTCAAGTTTGAAGTGTAGATAATATTAATTTAATCTCAATATCACTTTCAATACAATTAAATTTAAATTTAAATTTAAATTTAAATTTAATAAAAATATTGTTGAATTAGAATTTGATTGTGGACATGCAATGTAATTTGTAAAACACGTGTTTCACATAATTATAACGTCGACATATATTTATAATTACCATCATTTGCATCACAATTATATTAAAATTCAAAATGTCTCATGTGTATTCAGTTTTACAAATTTTCCGTATAATTGAGTCATTATAAATTCTATTTTTCACTTCATTGTGATTATCGATGAAAATCCCTACGGTCTCTTTTTAATTTTCATCCTCAACTCAAAGATTAATTAAGAACTCCGCTGAACACCCTAGCTTGATGCCATTCACTTTTCATAATAAATGAAATTCTACTGATGAAATAATGCAGGTCCCGCATAATACGCGGATTCACCTGGTGGTGAGCATCCGTGAGTGCAATTCTCTTCTCGAGCATGATGTGAGCCTGCATTCTGAGAACAGCAGCTGTTCCTTTCCCTCGATCTCCTCACTCCCTTCATCTTAGTCTTTCCTCCGACAGCTGCGCTTCGTGATCTCGTACCTATACCTTGGGACCTTTCACGGTCCCAACTAACCGTCTGTTCAATTCAAAATGCGCGAACACGAGAATATGCCAAAAAAGCAATGGACCGTTATAACAAACGAGAATGAATGAAATCAAAATCATAAACTGGATGAAAATTGCGCGGCATCTGTCGATTATTTTATTGTTGGGAAGCAACATTAATTATCGCTAGTTTTTACATTATAAAAACAAGAATCCTGTATAACATTTATATAGAGTAACAATTTCTAATCTCTTTCTAAAAATCCTATTNTTAATATTAATATTAATATTATAAATATTATATAAATCCTAATATTTCTACATTTTGTTATATTAAATTTGAATAATATAAATGAAAATTAATTTTCTCAATTCTGTATTGTGTCTTGATAAGAATTTATTGGAATCATATACTAATCTTGCTTCAATATGCTAATGATAGTTAGGAAAATTCAAGTATGTTTAGCGTCCGTCGAGAATCATATTTGAAGCACGTGATACACGTGCTTCAACATACAACAAACATACTTGAGAGCAGAATGCCGCGTCAACTAATAAACTTTGTAATTTGATAAGCTAGGATGCATATTTGATAAGATGTTGCAGTTCATTCAAATGTATATCAGATAACGAATAACTCTGAAAAGCATCAAAAATTTCATTGCAACATACAATGTGCAATTGTTAGTGTAGGAGTATTATATTATATTGTTTAGAATTATCTCGAAGAGTTCGAACGAGCTCTCGTTCGTTAAAGCTAGAAGACAAAGAAGCGATCAGTAATAACGCTTCGACTTATAAATATTATCTTATAAGGATTAATCGATTGATAATTTGTAAAATGACAAAAGAGAAAGTTGTTTTGACAATGTATTGTAACTCGGAAAGGGAAATCTGGAAGAAGTTAACGAGGACCGAGACAGAGTCGTCGACAAGTCGTGGAATCGGTCGGACGCGTTCGCGGAAATTGTAATAGCCAAATATAGATATTCCTGACATAAACTTTCATTGTTCTATTTTTTTATCACGACATCAAGATCCATTTCTTACATTAGAAACAGCGCAGTTTAAAATAAACAAATAAAGCTTTAATTTTTAATGAAAATCTGTTTTCGAGTTCTTATTAATTAATATCTGAATGTAATTTCTCAATTATGCGTCACACATGAGAATATTGTTTTGAAATTAAAGTACTCTTACTGGCATAAAATCTGTTTTTATCTTATATTATTATACTTGCGTTATACTACAGTGCACTTAATTTACATAAAGAGTCGTGGCTTGTCCTTCTTTCATTTTTCCGATTTTCAACGCATATCGCATGACCCTTATGCGTCAATGCTTCTCCGTAATTATCGTCGAGTCACGCGAGAAACGCGGTATGAATGAGATCTTTTCGTACGAAGTTGACTCACCCGTTGTCAATGCCAAGATAGCGACTAGAAGCATCATAGCGACGTAGATGGGTGTCTTAAACCCTCCGCCTGGAGGATCTCGCCACATCCTTACTGCAGCTCTTCCGAATGCACTGATTTTCACCTGATTTCACATAAAATACACCGATTGAACGATACGCACGTCGACGTAAGGCGATCGCCAATGATCCGTATCTCTCGATGATATCCCAATAGATATCGCGTTTTAGGCCATATTTTATTATTTTATCATGAATTGGTCTTGTGTAAATTTAACAGATAAACCCGAAAAAACTTTCGCTTAATTCAAGGTCGGTTGATCGGTTGGTAACTGTTGGAAACAGAATCACTTTCAACGAGTGACAGTTTAGCATGCATACATTAAAGAACTTGCGCAGCAGGCTTCCAAAATGAATGAAATTAATCGTTCTTCGCTGATAGACATTATTAATATGATTCGATTAAACGACTGGATTGGATACTTGGTGAACTCTGATTTACTGGTCACAATAATAAACATGTCTCATACATTAATCAATTTTGATGAAATAATCATCAAAGAATTTAGAATTAAAATTGGAAATGGCTGGTAAATGCGGCACATGCTAATACAGAAACATTGTTGCATTAAATGTAAGTTTTTAAATACAGTCCTATGAGAGATTTTATAAATAATTATTAAATTTGCATATTTTATATAGAAGTCTTATAATAAAATAATTTCTAATATTGTATGGCAGAAAATAATATTAAATCTGTACGTATTTTAAATAGCTTCTCAGATATATCTATTAATTAAAACTCACGTAGCGAGAAAAGAAAAATTTACTGGCATGTGTAATAGAAGAAGAAATTATTGAAGAAATTAAAAACTTCATTTTCTATAAATAAACAGTAAATAAACTGTCTTCTTTAGATTGAAATTCTTTTTTAAAAACTTGAAAGAATTGATTTAATGCTCAGAAGACAATTTTTTTAATCTAATCATCAACACGAATATACTGTTGTATTACTGTTGTAATTCTCGGTATCTAGGGTGAAAAACCGAGGAATATTTCCTACAACCCTTGTCCTCCTCACAACAAGTCGCAGCAAGAAAACGCGATTAAAGTCACGGGGAAAATTCTAAAAAGCATGAAGCCTCTTTGGCGTCCGTTGGTCCGCGATAATCCGCAGAACGCGAGAGCGCTATCTCGTTGCGGAACGGAATGGAAGTGCACGTGCTGAATCGCTGATAGCAAGGGTTACGGTTGAAGAACAGCGGGTGAGTCGTTTCAGGGGAGGCGAAGACGGGGAGAAAGCGATCGCCGAGAGGGGATGAAGAGACGTAGAGGGGCGGAGGGGGACAAAATGTGGCGGAGTTGAACGGCTCGTCACGGGGCTGCTCCCTCTCGGCGAGTTTATTGATCGCAGGGTGCGGAGCGGTTCAATCTACCCCTCGCAACGGTGCGCGCCATGCTGCCATCCGGAGCTCGGGGGCTAGCCAGGTGGCCACGATGGTATCCGTGGACCCCCGCTAAATCCTCACGCCTCCCCGCCCACCCCATCCCGCAACAGGGACACCCACCGAAATTATTCTCTGATCCGTCAGACGATGCGTCTCTCGCGGAGGTCGATCGCATCGGCAAGTGACGCCCGCATTTTACGTCACCGTCGTTACATCATGTAACTCGACTGGCGTACAACGAACCGCGGGAAAGCATTACGGGGGATAACCGAAGATCCAGAAGCGACGAGACGATTGCGGTTTTACTCGATCGTGGGGACGATATCTCCCGACCGTGAGAGAAGACGAGTCGTAAACTCGCTCGCGCTGGTGAACGGCTGATCTTCCCCGCGCGAAAAAGAATCGCGAGCGACGAGAAAGGAAGAGTCTCGGCCGCCGACAGAATCCCGCCGCGTCGTCGACAAAAAAGTCGACGGCAAAAAAAGGAACGAAATATCGCGGCCATATGAGAAGCGGAGTAAACGGGTGAAAAAGGATCCGGTCATGTCGTGCCAGCTTTCATGTTTGGGAGAACGATTAACACAAAGACGCGAACGGAATCGCTGCCCTACATCTCGGTCGCAGTTCGCTCTTCTTGTAAATCGAGAACCGAATGTAAAATTAATTCGTCATCTTGGGGATTTCATCGAGGCCCGGCGACCATCAGCGATCACGTCTTCAGCCGAATTCTCAGCTTCCGCTTGCGCATTTTTAAATCGCCCACAAATCGGCGCGCGTACACACGCACAGCGATACGATCACTACCGATACGTTCCACCACACATACACACTCACACACACACACACACACATGCACACAGGCACGCACGCACGCATCCACACAAGCACCCACGAACGATTTCGCAAAATCGGCCGACGTTCGTTTTCGCCGATTCCCTTCGTCGAGGACCGTAATTCTTCCTCCGTGGAGGGGAAAAAAGATCGCGTGCTCCGATCTCACGTACCAACGACGATTGTCGTGTATGAACTCGCAGGGGCACAAATGCACGCCGATCAGATCGGAGCGGAGAAACGAGCACTCCGGATCCGCGAACGACCGATCGTAGAGTGCGGCGTCGTTTGCTTCGGAGCGGCGGCTGTTCCTCGGCTATCTCGAGGTCGGCAGCGGTGGCGGCGGCGGTGGGGGTCGTCGGCGTGAACACACACGCTGCTCCGCGGGATGAGGGGTGCATCGCCGACAGGGCCGTCCAGAGGATTTAATCCTTCGGAATAGACACGAGAAAAGACATTCACGGAAATTCTGACTTAAAACGTTGAGGCGTGAATGTAATTTCAAAACTTCTCCTTATAAAAACAGAAGAATTTTTCACACGATCCAGAAAATCTATAACTTGCGTTTATCGTTGAGAAATGCACGTAAAATTCGTTTACAATGGATGTAATTTATAAAATTAAATATGCAATATTTATAGAAATGAAGAACTTAATGAATATATTTTATACATTTCTATTTTTTTCTTTTCTATTATTCTATGAAATTAATATACAATGAAAAAATTTATATGTAAATCATTTTAGTAATTTTACGTATATATTTATTAAGCGATGTGTAATTAATCGTATATATGAATTTTTTAATAAAGTAATTAAATCGTGAGAGTTAAGACCCGCAATTCGCCAAATATCTTGTTCAGGGTGCCGAAAATTAATCGACCGGCACTACCGGTTAGCCGACCTTTGTCGCACGCGGCGGAAACGGCCAATGGACCAAATATATATGAAATATGTATATTTGTGTGCGAATGCGTACGTGTTTGCGCGAGCGCATCTTCGCGGATATTTGCGGAATGCTCATAGGCTTGTTATAGCGATAAGCGATTATCGACGATTATAGAGAGCAGTAGCTCCAATAATATGCGACCAGTAGGGAGGGAGAAATATGATAAATTTGATCGATAAAACACTGTGAGTAATTATAGCGAAATTTGCAAAATACGTAATTAGAACGAGAAATAAAAAATGCTTCTTATCATTATCTTAATTCGATATTATCTGTTTATGTAACGATTATTTGATAACTCTAATAAAACGGTGCAAATAGTTTCATATAGATAATTTGTAGTACTTTAGTAGAGAAATATAACAAAATTAAGACTTATATATAATAAAGTAAATGGAACATCCTGAAATGCAGCACAAGAAATAGAAGCAATAATTTATATTAAAATATTATGTATTACGTATATAATAGACATTTTACAAATTTAATATTTTCTCACGCAAAAGTTTTCTATTATGTTTAATTTCGGAAAAGTATGTGCTCACTTAATAATTCTTTCAATTGATTTGGATACTTGTATGATGATATAATTATATCACGTTTAATTCAAACTTTTCATCACTTTGCTGAAAGATAAAACAGATATTTTGCTATACATCAATATGTTTAATATATTTCACAGTAGGACGTTATATTAATATTATATTTATTCAACAATATTATAGAGAATTATTAGGCTAATGTAACTTAATCTCAACATAATTAATTAAAGATTATTTAAAAATGTTTTATTATTTAAAAATGTTCTTGCTTGAAGAACATATTATCGCTTTTATTTAATTTTAATATTACTAATATTATTAATAGAATATTACTAAAAGAATAATTATTTTAATTATTCTTTTTTCCCCTCTCTTTCTCTCTCTTTTTCTCTTTCTCCCTAAAATTCTCTACAGAATTATTATATAAAATATGATAAGTATTATGATGCTAAATGTGTAATTTATGGATTTGAAGAGAGCGCGGTTTTGAACGTCAGCGACATCACTACGATCTTGCGCATCGCGCATCTGCCATGTTTGACATTTCTGACAGTCTTACCACTCTTACCAGTTGAGTCAGGATTTCTTTTTCTTGCATATAGGCCCATTTGTAAACAGCTGCCTCAAAGATGGTAAATAAAGAGCAGGTAAAGAACGTCATAAAGGATTTGTGCAAAAATGACAAGTATTCGATATTACTTCCCACTTACAATGAAGTGGAGAATTTACCGATAATAATATGGCTTATTGTGAAATATATGGAGGAGAGGTAAGAGACTGCCGCATAACCTAGAACCGGTCAAAATTTATGTGTAATTAATTAAATAAAGTAAAAACAAATAAATTTAAGCTTCGTAGTTGAAAAAAGTCTTGTGAAGCATTAATGGATAATTATTGCAGCGAGCTTGCCTATGAAATTATTGTGATAGACGATGGTTCTCCAGATGGGACCCAGGATATGGCTAAGCAACTGCAACGCGTCTACGGTGATGATAAAATAGTCTTAAAACCTAGAGAAAAGAAGTTAGGACTGGGGACTGCTTACATGCATGGAATTAAATATGCAACTGGGAATTTTATTGTTATCATGGACGCCGATTTATCTCATCATGTACGTGTTATGTTGACGAACAAATAGGAAAGTAATAATGATAACGAAATGTTTCCATAAAAAAAAAGGATTCTTTAATTTTCAGCCCAAATTTATTCCAAAAATGGCTGAGTTACAACGATATCTCGACCTAGATGTAGTCAGCGGTACGAGATATGCACAGGGCGGTGGTGTTTACGGCTGGGATTTCAAGAGAAAGTTAGTCAGTAGAGGCGCAAATTTTCTAACTCAGATTTTATTGAGGCCTGGTGCAAGCGATTTAACCGGTAGTTTTAGGTAATGAATTTGTTACAGACTTTTTCTCTTACAAAATGTTAACAGGTTCTAATATGTTTCTTAATATGAAATTTTGTCATTTTAGGCTTTACAAAAAAGATGTATTGCAAAAGCTGATACAGTCCTGTGTATCCAAAGGATATGTATTCCAAATGGAAATGATAGTCAGGGCTAGACAATTCAATTATACAATAGGGGAAGTGCCAATTACATTCGTCGACAGAGTATATGGTCAATCTAAATTGGGTGGTTCAGAAATTGTTCAATTTGCCAAGGGCCTTCTGTATCTTTTTGCTACCACGTAATTGAAAAGATTTATAGGATAAGAAAAAGTGATACAGGTCAAAGCATTTAGGCAGCATTAAGAAGTATCAATCTTCCTAGCCAAATATATTCCAGATTTTGTATTACTTAAACAATCATATATAGAATATAAGAATATATATGTATATATCTAACATTTTAAAATAAATTATTAAAATAATTATAAAAATGCTCATTTTTTTATATATTGTTAATTACATTTTCCAATTTGAATTCAATTCTCGTTGCAAATATCGTTACATTGAATGATCGGAATATTCATTCAAAGCTTGCGATGTATTAAACATTGTTGTCACGCAAATATCTTCACGCGATATTTTGCAACGCAAACATTCTCGCACGAGAATAATCAAAGTTGTCTTAACATGACACGTGCGTTTACACGTGGCCGTGAACGATGCAGAGGAGCATGCGTACATAACGCTTCTCGTGGGCTCGGCCACCCTCGCCGCACCCTCTGACGTCACGCAGCCTCCATTTATTGATCCATTACGAAATTACAGTCTATATTTCTATTCGAGCAGACTCGAGTAGAATGCAAGACGCGAGTAGACTACACCAGTAGAATATCGGTATTTATGTGGTAAACAAACACGGTAGCCTTGATGAAAATAATTTCCTAGGGATTCTCGAATATTATCGCAACTTTCTCAATTAATTTGCGCTACGTTTTTTGAAAAAAATTTCAGTTTTATATATTAAATGAAAAGAATAAACTGTCTTTACAAATGATGTCTTAAATAAAAATATATATAAGATATTTATTCCTGTTAGCTCGAATCATTTTTTTCTAAATCGAAAAGTTGGGACGTTTAAACATTTTTAGATCCTAACATAAATCAGGACATCATTTAGCATTGTAAAATGACGAGTATAAAAAATCGAAAAAGATTATACAATTTCATTTAGTAATTTTAAGTGAAAATATATTTTTAGGCGAAACTTGTGTTTTATTCCAAATTGCTCTTCGCAGATTAAAATAAATAGATAAGAAGAAAGAAACAGGAATTGATTCAATCGTCGCGAGATTAATTCTTTATCCCTCACTTGATTAAGGAAAATAAATTCGCATTCAGTTTCTGATTCAACCCTTCCTTCCGAGAGATATTCGACAGATACGCGGAAATCTTCATCGACTTTACAGTCAATGTCACCCCTCAATATCTGCGTCGCGTTTGCAGCAGCATGTGCAAAATCGTCGCACATTCGCGGATATACGCATGCCTTTTCGCAGGAAAATCCCTCAACCCGTTAGCGGAGAGACGGAGAGACGGCGGTTCCTGCACGAAGCCAGTTCTGTCGCAAGCTTCGCCGCGGCCGGATGCATGAGTGGGGTGGCCTGCGCGCCGGGGTGAAACTTGCAAGCTCCCCCTTTTATCGAGCTTGCAGATGGCTGTGCCTTTTAGATTTTGACGTGTCTCTCCGTTCCTCGCCGTTCGTACGTCTGTGCGCTTCGTGATATAACATTTCAGTCGTCCCACGCCGTTCACCCTATCGGTTGCCATTTTCCGACGACCAGCATCCCCACAACATGCCCAGGAAAGTCGGATTCAACGTCGTCTATGCCACGAGTAAGGCGCCCAGAATTGTGAAGTAAAACGCGTACTAACCTCGAGCGATGAATGGGAGAAAGGGCTAGATAATACAAGGGCCTAAATCTTGCTAATAAACGACAGGATTAAAAATGGATAGTTCCATTAAAGAGTGATGTCTGACCACTTTAGCGTCCCCGATAGTGCAGCGGTTGCTCAATACAGAGTATCGTGATGAGTCTAAATTATAGTGGTTTCCACAAAGATTTTAATTAAATTATTTACACTCTAATTAATATAATCTATAGAAAATGTTTAGAATAAGAAATAGATATAGAATAGAAAATTCTCAAATTTTTTCCTTGTTGCGCTCTGAAATTCACCCCTTGCGGCTCAGATCCGCTCTCGGCGTTTCAATTATTTCCATCGCGACGGCCCACCAGGATCTCGCCAGGATTGCAAGGAATATCTTCATGCTCCTGTTATCGCAGATATTCACATTGATTTCTGCCGTCAGACGAGCCTGCGGTTCCCTCGGCTCGCGACGAAGCACGTTACCAGGCCGCGGCACGTGTCCGCGACCCGATCAACGGGAGCAATAATCTGTGCCGTAACCACGGAATTACTTTAAAAAATGTATTGACAACGTATTAATTCGTAAGAGCGAGGTGGCACGGCTCGGAACAACATTCCTTGAAATACACGGTCGCAAATCGTGCGCGAAACCGCGATATCGCGTGACTACGTTGCATTACTCAAAAACGCTTCCTTTCCTTATAAGATGTATTTTGAAAATCTCAAGAATTAAACCGAGTATCGGTACCGAGATCCTCCTTGCGAAAATGCGTGCAAAATTCTGCAAACTTGAATGAAAATATAAGAATGTACTTATACAAAGGAACGCCGAGAAAGTATCTGAACTAAGTAACAATATCCAACACTGCACATGTAACATGCATTAATAATTAAGTAACGTATAGTAAGAACTTCCACGAGTATGCTCGGTCGACATTTGGCTTTCGATTGACGGAAAACTTGCAGGTCTAGACATTTGAAGGATTATTGTATTACATCGTGATTATTAATCCCAGCTAACTTACAATTTAACTAACATATTATCGAAAAACTAAAATTATATTAAAACGATCTGTTCATTGCATTTCAATCATGTGAAAATAATTTTCATTGTTGTTTAACAAAGATAGATCGTGATAAAAATGTATTTATTTGAAATTAAAATAGAATGGAGAAGGTACTGAATACTGTAGGATAATTTTAGCGTTTCTTTCATAGTAGAAGGACTAACCTTTGGATTTTATTCAGATTTTGAAATGTATTTTTAAGGCGAGGAGGATAGACACTCGTCGTTAGAGCTTAATGTTCATGGACCGACAGTAAGAGGTTGGCAGAGTGCAAGAAACTGCACGTATCCTCAAGAACTGATTCTTCGACTTCATGGGCCCACAAAGCTTACAAGAATACAAGTCCTGGCTCATCAGTACCTCATACGTAAGTACGAATTTAAGTACGAATTTAAAAAAACTATTCAAATAATAATTAAACTTATCTACCCAAAAAATATGATAATTAATAGACAAATTAATAATCATCATCAATTTATTACAATGATGACTTTGAAAAACTGATTTATTAAAAATAAAATTAGAAATTAGAGAAACATATTTTACATTATATATTAAAAAGTTACAAATTTTTCTTGTATTTTTGCATAAATATTATTTATTAACTCAATCTTAAATTGCTTAAAATATGAAATAGCAAATATTGGTTCTATTAAAAAATTTTAACCAATAATTATTCATGTCAATAAATTATGTTATAAATATAATGTAAAAATAACAATGAAAGAAGAGAGTTCCTTTTAATGTGATTTCTTTCAATACAGTTTAAAGCATTATTGTCCGTTAAAACGACGTTTCGTTGAAAAGCAATTTACCGACAATAGAAATCGAATTAACTAGCTTAGCGTGATTTCCCGAGGCTACATCGTCTCCTCTTCATTTTCCGGCTATATCTCCGGAAATGGAAACGTAGCGGACGACAAGAGACTCGTCCCAATTTTCGATATAAATTTACAGGCAGACGTAGACCTTCCGATAGATACTACCAATGTAATTTCCGCGAAGAATGTAAACTGCTACATCTATTTTGATTGTAGCTGAGAAACTGGAGATCTGGACATCGAGGGAGGAAAATGCATCCGCTTCGACGGACTTCAGTTACCTGGGCTACATCACGCTGTCCGACAACGCGTCAACTCTTTATAAGAGCAGGGAGCTGAAAAGTGTGGCTCTTCCGGAAACGGAAGCGCTGTCGTTGAAGCTCAGGCTACACAAACCGCACAATAACGCACACAATACCTACTGTCAGGTACGCGACTCACTGACAGCTGGCTACATAAATATAGAATCTTAAAAATAATAAATATATAAATTCTTAATAAAAATTAAATAGCAAAATAAGATAAATTTAAAATATAATGAAATTATTATACGATAAGTTTATGGAAATTTTTATAGACAAAGTAATAAAAATTACTTTTTTATCAGATTGGCCTTATAGCCATAAATATACTTGGCGAGCCTTATGGTCAGGATTTAACCGGACAAGGGGATGCCCCATACAATCCACATTACATCTCGCCTTACGACGATCTGGCATTCGAAATGTACGTCGATCGGGAAGTGGCCAAAATCATAAGACAAATGGAAGTGAAGAAGTTGCTGGCGGTGGAAGAAGAGAGATTCGAATACGCTTCGAAATTGAAGGTGGCTATGGAGAACCTGAGAAAAGCGGGCGAGCGTCTTGGCAAATACGAGTTAGAGAAGAAGTACGCCATAGCTTTGGAAGATTACGATAAAGCCAAGGCTAAAAAGGCTCAAGCTCAGCAATATAGACAGCAGGTCTATCAATCGTTAGAGATACACAATCTGCTCGAGATCAACGGGGTGAGTAGCATTTGCAACTTCTTGGAAGCTTCTCGCTAATAAAAGCTTGGTAATGACAATAATTATTACATTGATTAAAAAACGTCGTAGCCCGTGGAAAAAAATAATCTGTCGACCGCGGAGGACAAAGAGCCCACGTCGACCGATACAGCAGCATTGTCTGACGACATGAAATCTCCTCCGAGGCTTGTTATTCCACCTAATCGCGATGGTGCCGTTTCACCAACCGGTCCCGCACATCAACCGCCCGTGTCGCCATTGCGTCAGAAGACTAACAGTCCTGGTACAATTCATCGTAGGATACGTTGTACTCTATATCTTCTAGACGTGATTTAGATTCTTCGAATTTTTAGATATTTACGTAACGTCAAATTTTCGCACTCCTCAGAGGTAACCGACAGCCCTACGAACGGTGTCCTTGAGAAGCAGAACTGTAACAAGGGATCCCTCAGGCGGAAAACTAAATCAGCGGGCCCGGCCCTTCGGTCGAGTTATGAAGCATACGAGGAAAGAACCATCCCTGCTCTAAGACAGTAAGACAGTATAACGTTGAAATATTATAACAATATCGAAACGGCATGATAAACTTTCGTGGATATTCATGTTTAGCTCACATACAAACGAGTTTACGAGAGAGTGCCACTTGGACAGCGCAGAGACGAAAATCATTTCGAAACTCAATGACAGGGAGAAGAAGCAAGCAGCGTTGCCTATTGCGGTTTTCGGAATGGAGATGGTAACGGCAAAAAGTTGTTTCTTACAATGCTTGGATGTAGGATAAGTGATAATGATAAACGCATACAGGTGGAAAAGTTCTACTCGAAACAATTCACGGACAAGGAGGAGGGATTGATGCAATTGAAAGAGGAATTGAAGACATTCGACTCGGAGGTTTCGAAACATTCTCCGAATAAAACGGCCAGGGCCACGATTCTGTTGTTGCACAGGGCTCTGAGAGACAAAGTTTTCAGCGTGTACAGCTTGGCCGCGCAGCTTATTCGAATCTTCTTCGCCGAATTCGCCGCGGACAGGTAAACCTTTTCAACGTGTAAACATTTTTTATTCCTGTATTCTAAGGTTTAGCATCTAGTTTAACTGATAATTTATTATAATAATTTAGAGTGTCTTCGACTGAGATTGCCAGAAGCGTCGAACGTCTGCTGCCGGAACTTTTGACCAAGTCCGGAGACACCACCCCGAGGATACACAATATGGCAGTGCACACAATCCTCAGCATGGCAGACTGTAAATGTGTACGGGAGTTGCACATAATACCGGTGCATCTGACCAGACCCGTCAACAGCAGCACGCATCAGAGGCTCGCATTAAGCAGACTGGAAATGGTGGAGCAATTAATCTTGAGCCACGGCATTTCCACAGAGAAACAAAGGTGATTCTGAACAATAGTCTTAGCACTCTCGAGCTCGCATGAAGCATATTTTTGACCAGATGTTTTGAGGAATATCGGGCCTCTGCCGTCGAAACGCAGTCCTTCTGACTCTCGTCTAATCGATCCGCAGAGGTCCTTCCTCAAGCTCTGTGTTATTAAAACGCAATTACTCTGATAAGGTATTGTAACTGTTGTAGCGGGCTGACTTGTCGGACATTATCCGAATTAGGTTCTTCCGGTCTGCATCACCCAGCTGAGGCAGTGCGAAAAGTCTCCGAGAGGATTCTCGTGTTAGTATACAAGGTCAATCCTAGATTGGTACGAAAGCAATTACCGCCTGACGACGATATAACACGACGGAACCTGCTGTACCGCCAGCTCTTCCATGAATTCGATTTGATCGATCTTCAGGTACGCAATACTTGGATACGTAAAATGGAGAGATGTCGTAATTACACGTGCGAATGATTACAGAGAAAAAAGGAAGCCGAATCCACCCATAAAGCAACAACGACACCTACGCGAAATAGATCTACGGAAAATAATGTAACAAATTTAACTAAGTCACCCTCGAGATCGAGCCCGGTCGTGAGTACCGGAAGTTCAACGAGTATCACGTCTCCGTCCGAAAACAGTACCGACCATAAGGGAGATAAGTATGTACAGTGTGAATTAAATTCATCAGTCGCAAAAGATATGGAAAATTTTAACATTTCTTCTATTCACACATATTTTGCAGAATGTGCATATTTTGCCTGTCGAAGGGTCAAGTATATTCCGAAGAAGGTCTGAATATACATTATTGGAGAACTTGCCCTATGTTAACGAAATGTGAAGCATGCAAGCAAGTCGTAGAAATTTCTTATTTAAACCTGCATTTGTTAAGTAAGTACATGAAAATTTAACATATTTAAATTGCATTTAATACTTGAAAGTATTCCACAACTGAGAAAGCATCAAATTGATCAATTTGATAATTCTCGCAACTATCGTAATTATGTATTAGATCAATTTGATCAATTTTTTTACAGATGAATGCGACATGAGGAGTAATTATGTAAAATGCGACACATGTAAACAGGCAGTGAACGAAAATGCGTTCGAGAATCATAGACAAGACAAAAAATGCACAAGTATTATTTTATTATTTTAATATTATATATAATAGACATCAAATTAAGCACGAATTTAAGTTCTGGTTTTTATTTTAGAACCTATAGAGGGATATGAACGCTGTCCCCTTTGCTCGGCTTTGGTCAATCAAAACAAATGGAGGGAACACCTTATGGGAGAACATCCGTGTGTAAATAATCCACGAAGCAAGATTGGAAAAAGTTGTAAGTTATGATATATTCACAACTTGATAAAAGATAAATTATTTAGAGTATTTGTAATAAAACTAAAAATTCTAAATGCAAAGCTCTCATGAGATTACAAAAAAGCTCTATGATAGTGTAAACTAAATTGTTTTATAATTTTAGCGATTTTCAAAATTTCCATACGATTTTCTAGGTTCAAAATCACCGTCTAACTCGCAAAATCTCAGTGGCAAGTTAACATCACCGACGGGTAGGGATTACTAGCATCAAGCAACAACCTCGAAACCAATAGAAGAATTCGACAAATCTTAGAGAAGAGAATTTTGATTTTATTTATTTTATAATTTATATATGCTATATAAATATGAGCTATGTCCAATGTTTTTCATATTTGTACCTACATTTAAATGATTTTTCTATAGCAAAATCCATTCTTTATTATTAGAGATCCATATACAATGGATTATTTAATTTTAAGTTGGAAATTCTGATAAATGTACATATATATATGTATGTACACATACACATATGTGTACACATATATATATTTATAGGCGACACGTTTATTAATTAAATTTGCGGAATCATGTGGGAGCCATGATTAAGATGGTTAAGACGAAAAATATTAGAAGTTGTTAATAGGTTTCATTTTTTTTTTATTAATACTGTTGCACGATATTCAAGGGTATATGCAGGAATGCATCAATTATTAAAGGCAGTGATATCAGATGTTACAAAAACATCATTTCAGGATTAATGATTCCTTGCGTCCGGCCATATTTATAATGAAAATTTGTACTATATTATGTATTGTGGCAAGATGTCCAATAGGCATTAGGAAATGAAAAGCTCTTTACCGCTCAAAAACATTAGGCATCGCATGTAATTTCATAAAGTAGTTATTTCATAGAAAATGGACAGTAAAAATAACCTTTCTATTATTTTATCGTCAATGTTTTTATCCTATAAAGTCATATTTTTTTTTTAATCCATTTATAATCTATACACTTTTCAGTATCAATACTTGATTATTAGCAAATCAAATTAAAATATTCTCATCAAAAAGAATTTAAGTATTTTAATTTACTTATGTATGAAATTAAAAAAGTTGAGAAGTCTTAATTAGGTTGTACTAATTAATTCAATTTACTCATTATGTTTCAGTTAGCATCTCTCTGTCAACTTTCTTTGTGTTATCCTTGTTCTTTGTTGCAACCTCAGTTTTACTTTCAGTTTCAAATTCAGCTTCAAATTCAGTTTTAACATCACCGTTGTTGGCATCCTCGGCTAATGCAGCTGCGCGATTTTCTTCAAATTTATTTTTCTCTGTAGAATTATAATGTAAACAATAAGATATATTCTTCCACGATAATATGACGTTATTACAAGCAACGTACCAAATTTAGAACAATCTGCTCCTAAAAGCCGTAAATAATGAATTGCGTCACAAGTAGGCACATATGCCCTAAGAGACATTATCCCCCTCCATCCTACCAGCTGGAGATTTAGGCGATTTAGACTATCAGTCTTCTCTTCTTTGTATAAAAGTATACAACTTCCAGTTGCTTAAATTAAACATATTTTTCAAGTAATATTTATGAATTATCGTGTAAAAAAAAGTATAAAGCAAAAAATGTACTATTATATTTACCGAACTCCTTGAGACGTTCCTGAGTGCCTGAATTTAATTTTACAATTTCAGGTGGCGTGTGTGGATCGTCATTTTGTAAAAGCATTATTAAATCTTCTTTGGAGATCTGAAGCTTTCTGTCATCACTTATGTAATGAATGATACTATGCATCCCTTCTTGAGCAAGTCTGAAGGCGCAATTCATATTTTTATTGTCACACCGCACGAATGTTTTAACACCAGTGTTGATCATTTTTACTTTATTCTCATTAGATATCACTATATCACGGATTGCCGGTGATGTGAAATAAATATTTTTCTTTTTTCCTTCGTGACATCTCACTAATAAACAACGTGGATCCAAATTGTCAGATATACCATAAAAATCTCTGAAAACATATCGAATGATATGTAAAGAGCAATTATATTAAATAGTACAAAAAAAGCAAAATTGGAACTTACTTAATAGACTGCCATACGTCTTCTGTTTCATCTTTGAAGAAGACAAAAGGATCTTCTCTGTAACCAACAATCCTTCTTCGCTTTTTTTGTGGCTCCCGTAATCTCTTTTCTTCTTCTAATGTTCTTTTTCCACTTTCTGAAAGCTTTGTATCTTGCGAAGAGTCTTCTTCATGAACATGTTTATTCTTGTTTTCATTATCATCCGCATCCTGTGCATTTTGATTTAATACACAAGTTTCATCTTCCCATGGTAGAGATTTTACTTTCTCCAACACTGCTACGAAAAAACCTCCAGTATCTTGATGATGTGGTAATATTCTCATACTATAAAATTAATAAAAATATAATCTAGAAGAATAATATATTTTTATCTGTTAATTTATTTCGTATTTACCAACGTTCTAAATGAAACTTAGAAGATTCATTTGTTTCTGGAGGAAACATTTTCGGTCGTACTTGTGTCTGCCATTGTTCTGGAACATCGTCCCAGCTATCGTAGTATTGTAAATTTTTAGATGCCGGTTTCCAGTGCGTAATACCTAATTGCAAAATTTACTATTATACATATGTTTTTAAAGATTCACAAATATTGTTTTGAATATATATAAATATGAATATATTTATATTTTACATATTGCTATCTTAAAACTAACCAGGGTCGCATAGTAATCCTGGTACTAAATCTCTGCAATCAATTAATTGGACTGAATCTCCAGTTTCACAAAGAAGCCTGTGAAGTACTGCTTCATTTTCAATAGGATTTAGTGAACATGTGGAGTATACCATTCTTCCTCCAACTGCTAGCAATTCTAAGCCACGTTTTGCTATCCTGTATTGAATTCTATAAAATAATCAAAAATAATTTCGATATTATTATTTACATACTACAGAATTTTACAACAGATTATATTAATTTATACCCATGAAGATTACTGCCATTAGCAGGACTCCATTTGCACCATATATCTGGATTCTTTCGCATGGTACCATCACCACTACATGGAACATCCGCGAGTATCCTATCGAATCTATCAAAGAAGGAATGTTTATAATATAAAGTATTTGGTACAAAGATAATTATTTAAATATTGTAAAATATTTAAATTCTTACTTTAATATATCTTTTGTACCATCTGGTTTTGTAATCATAAAGTTTGGCATAACTGATGAATCGTGGTTTGTAATAAGAATGTTTGGACTGTTTAATCTTTTAGCTTGATGTACCAGCATGTAGCATCGATTGTTGTCAACATCATTAGCTATTACAAAACCCTCTACAAAATTTATGTATTAACATTTGCATTATGTTTATTTTTTTACAGTACAGTTTAACATTAGCTACCTGGAGGATCATTTCCTTCATCTGCATGTATCATTTCTATCAGTTGTGCTGTTTTGGATCCTGGTGCTGCGCACATATCAAGAACCTTATGCGAAGGTTTAACATCCAAAACCAAAGGAGGAACCATACTAACTACTTCTTGCCTACTGATACTGCCATTGTTAGTTTCAGCAATCAGGAAATTATGCAGTCTAAAGTATGCCTCAGATCGTCGGATATCTTTCCTAGTTAATTGCAATTGCCAAGCTAGTTCCTCTGGATAAAAGGGTAAACTGTGTAATATAGTTTTTGGTTGGCTATCATCATCTTCCTTATCTCTAGCCAAATTTGCATTCAAAATTTCTTTGAAGAAATCACTTTTGATTATTTTCAACAAGGCTTTGGCTTCAGCTTTTGAACCAGTAATACGGAAAGCAACTGGCAGATTAGTCCTCATAGTGCTGATAAACGCATCCCATTTATCTTCTGGCACTATTCCTTGCGTCTTGTAATAATTCTCAAAATCCTTGTTCTCCCGAATAATATCTGCGTAGCTTCTATGAGGTGTACTATCCCATTCATCCTTTTTCTACAAATATGTCAACAAGCTTTTCAAATTTACACTGCCTTCGAATATTGAATCAGATTTAAAAAAATTTAAATTGTTGAACGTGTTGTTTTAAAAAAATACACGTATGTGTATATGTACAAATATATTACTATATTACTATCCACTTGACGCTACAAATGCTTCGAAGCATTTTTCTTCCCTTTCATTTTAATATAGATAGAAGGAGAAGAAGAACGCTTTGAAATATTTAAAGAGTCAAGTGGACCGCAGCCTATGTCATGTTACTCTCTTACACGAAAACATAAACCATATAACCTCTTATATATTTCATCTCCAATATTAATGGATAATTATACCTTCTGTTTCTCACGGCGTTTTTCAGCAAAGTTCTTTTTCGGTTTATTTTTTCGGCCTTTACCCATTTCTCCGTTAAAATATAAGCTTTAAATTAATTAAAGCTAATAATCACGCACAAAATATGACTAGCTCTGACTGCATACACGTGACGTGAGGATGGGCGATATCGTGTCGATTATTTTGACATCGATTATTTTTCTTTTACAGAATCGATTATTCAACGATGTTTTCTCAACTCGATTATTCCCTAAACGATAATTTTTTT
>JAJVSH010000035.1:553862-587631 GCA_021460005.1 Tetramorium alpestre | reverse complement strand
CCTCCCCCCCGCCATACGGATACACACCGACGATTCAGACGCGCCGTCCGCAAGGGCGGCAATACTGATATCGGTGCGAGATTCCGACGCGCGGGACCCCTCCCCCCGCCATACGGATACACACCGACGATTCAGACGCGCCGTCCGCAAGGACGGCAATACTGATATCGGTGCGAGATTCCGACGCGCGGGGCTCCTCCCCCCCGCCATACGGATACACCGACGATTCAGACGCGCCGTCTTATGACGGCGACACTGATATCGGTGAGAATCCGATGCGCTCCTTTCCCCTCCTAAAGTGGTATAATATGGCTCTAGGCGAAGGTCCACTTTAAAAAAACCTAACGCGCCATTGAGTGGAACCTCAAGGGTGGTGTGGAAGTCCACTGTTAATTTTATTTTGATTTTGTAGAAAGGTGTATTACATCTTTAAAGTAACAAAGTCGTATTTCGGATTCGAATAAATATCAGTGATATAAATTTAAGCTTTGTGGCATTACTTTGTTTTTTTTTTACATTATTTTAATGTAATGTTTACAGAGTTTTTTCATTATTAAATAATTTTAATCAAAAAAAGTTTGAAAACGTTACTTTAAAACGAATGTCTGACGATGCCTTTCTTATTCGCATGCTTTCGATAAACAGTACGACAAGAACAGTAATTCAGCTAAATTTCAAGCTTATTTAAATATTGTCACCTTTCTTCAATTTTCGCGTTTATTTCATTTGAATCAAAAACTTTACAGTTCTAAAGATAAATACATTTGATTCGTGTTAAAAAAGCAGATATATTTTTACGGAATAATAATTAACATATTGACATAATTTAATATAGAAATACTTGAACACTTTGATAATATCGCACGGAATCTTTTTTTCAAAAATTTTTAATACTTCAATTTCTAATTTATTATTACATTTCATACTTCCATTAATAGGAAACTGTTCTTGAAAGAAAGCAGCTATACATATCATAAAATATTTCTTTATTTGTGCTGTACATTTTCAAATTTCGAAGATTTCGATTACAATTTCAGATCACAGTATATACAATAATAAAATAGTGTGTCTCTTTACATTTGTAATCTTATGTACAATTCGTGCTAAATACGTAATTTAATTAATCGGGACGGACCCTCGAAAAGACGGCTATTGTTCGCGATTAAATTTTAAGAAAATAATTGAATTTCGTATCTCTTCTAATAAAAACTCAATGGTTTTGTTAATACGGCAGATGACATTTTAGCGATGGCAAAAGAATGTTACATATATGTGTGTGAGACACTCTGGTTCGAAATTTCTGTCCGCAGGTGAGTGTCGGCATGCGCTTTCGTCAGTTTACATTACTACAAAAACTCAAATTAATCGATTAATATCGATGTTTTTCCAATTTTAAGACAATTTCAATTGTAAGACATCGATATATTTTGTGATCGATTTTTTAACGATCGATTATTTTTTTCAACATCGCCCATCCCTAGACGTGACAAATGCTGCAGCTACTTTCCACTTTGGCGCTCACAACAGTCACAACACTCACAACACAAATCTCTCCCCGTTATATCCTTGTATCCTTACACATATAGAGAGAAACCTGAGAGCGGTTATCCTGGCCTATTTCATGGGACCGATTGTTGGCCTAGCCGCCGCGCCAAACGTGGATGTAAATCTTTGTTAGTATGTAGAGACTTGGCTAGGCCAAGTATTAGTCCCATGAAAAAGACTGGGATAACCCCTCTCAGGTTTCTCTCTACATGTATAGAAAGACAGAACTCAAGAATGTGTTCAAATAAAAATTTAATATTTAAATACGAGAGCCAAACTTAAATTTTTATTTTGGAAACTTGACAAGTGTATATAATAAATCTTTATTAAATTAAACAAGTATACATACAATTCTATTCATTTCAATATGTACGCTTCATACGTCATTAACAAATTATTTCGTGTAGGCAATTTTCGACATAATTTAACATATATCCAGTTAAGAAATAATCTCATAACTATTGATCTCTGAGTTGCAACAACAATCGCAACAAATTGATTCATTTTTTATTTCTAATTTATAATTTTATCTGCAGTAGAATAAAAATTATTCGGAATCAATGCTATTGTTGATGCAACCGACTTATAATATTGTCCATATTATAGAAATATTTTATTTACAAAATTACAATGCCGATTCAACACTGTTAAAGGACAAGTCCTTGATAAGAGAGTCCATCAGAGTCTGGCGATTCCATCCTATTTCTTAAATGTTCTAATGTATTTGCTAAATGTTTTTGTATTTGATCGGTTTCTTCACTCGCTTCCAGATTGGGAAGTTCCTCTCTAATTTTCGCAATCACTTGATTTAATATTTGCACAGTTACCTAAAAAAAAAAAAATTAAATTAAATTAAAATTAATAATTCAAAAAAGCAATTCAATATGTTATTCTGTAATCTTACAACTGTGTTTCCTTTTTCGTAGAAGTAAATATAATGATTCAGCAGTTCCACATACAGTTGTACTTGCACAGAAGTATCCATGCATTGGCTTGCTATCCTAATACCTTTTTTCAAACAGTCTAATACTTTACCGCCTTCTTGCATCTGAAAATTGTATTATATGTCTCGTATAATTTATTTTACTATGTTAATTTCAAATAAAAGATTTATATGTACCTCTTTTCCGCCTGTAGCCAAAGATTTTCCAGACCAAAATATGTGCGAACAAGTGGCGACTCCTCTACACTGATCAGGTTTTCTCAACAATTTGCTGGCATATAAAGCGCACTGATTACGTACAGGTTCTGCATTCTCCTCGCCAAAACAGCTCATCTGTTCGAATGTGGCGATAATCAAAGTGATTGCTGCGAGCTGTGCCTTCGAATCGCTTATTTCATCCTCATATATTGAGAACGCTTGACTCATGAATTCATAAGCAACCATTTCAAAATTATCAAAACGAATTTCGCCGATCGCTATCGCGCCTTGCAGAAATAGTCTTAAAGGTAGTTCAGCTAATTCAGCCTTCATGAGTGCTGTGATAGTCGTATGACAGAACTGAAAAATTTTTTGACACTTTTTCTGCCACATTTCATCCTGGAAAAAAAAAGAAAAAAAAATCAGTTTTATCATTATTCTAATAAGCTTATTAAAATATACAAATTAAAAATATAAACTACAAACCTGATCTTTTAGTGATTTATACGTAAAAGCCAACTGATAACTTTGGAAAACTATGGGAGGTAAAGTGAATTTTATTCTTTTGTTACCGCCAGAACTGAAATGCTTCCTTGCTGCACTTAGTATCATATACTGCTGATCTGGCGTTTCTGATTTAAAATGATGTATTAATCTTCCAAGCAATCCCTGTTCCTCGGCAAAATCTTCAGGATCTTCTTCTATAATGGGTTGATCTGGTTGATCTTGGACCAAGGAAGATACCATCAAGAGCACTGCGTCTACTTGCTCTTGCGTCGGTATCAATGTTTCGTTCTCCAAAATATTAGTTATTATGTATATAGCTAATGATTTTCTACCCTCATAATCGAAATAATCCAAAAGGGGTGCATAGTGTTCAAGCTTAAGCACAGTTAATATATTCTTATAATTATCTACAGGAATTTTCATTAATCTAACTAGTTCTCTTGAAACAGCACTATTATATTCCAATCTAGAAAATAGACACGTTTAATATAAAATGTACAGTGTAAACTCAATAAGTTAACGTCTAATAATAATAAATAATACTCACTTATCAACATTTTGCTTCTGGAATATTTGAACAGTTGTAAATAAAACTTTATCTACGTAATCTACACGGTCAGGATAACATTTATGTGCTAAGTTTATGAGCGCCACTTGAAGAGACACAATATCTTCAGGAGGCATGTCTTGCCTCGTCTGCAAAACAGATTTTTAAACAAATATATAATGTGAATTAAATGTTTTAATTAAAGTATAATGCAATATGTTTATTGTGGCTATTCTCAGACTTAAACTAGTTGAGTAAGGAATATTTCTGGTTTTTAAATCATGATAAAACTATCAAATATTAGCAATATCTAATCATTGAATAGCCATTCAAACATAAAATTTATTCAACAATAAAATTTATTTTAATTAATCGATACCTGTATGATAGTTGCAATTTGATCACTAAATACGTCAAACAGTTTAACATCTTGTGGAATTCCTGGCACTTGGTTAGGACTTCCTGGTCCTCCCACGCCATCGGATCGTTGACTAAAAGCTGCAAGTCGATCGATCAGCGATATAATTATGTTTTTAACATTTACTCCATTTTGCAATTCCGCACAAGACTTTAGAAATGCATTTAATGTTTGTAAGTGGAATTCATCGGGAAAGACCTAGATGTATAAAAAAAGACTTTAATTTTTTGATTATTTTTTAAATAAAACATTTAAAGACATATAAAGATTTACTTGAATTATACACTCCATAAGATATTCCTGTGCTATTGCATCCCTACAACTGACCACTTGTTCCAAGATTCCTGGCAATACAAGCTGAAAGCAGATTGATAAAATTTGATTAAAAAGAGATTATGATTATGATTAAAAACAGAAAGACTAAAATGTACCTTCTTATACTTATCCAATGTTACAGATTCCAGTTGACTAAGTCGTACAAGATTTGTTCCGACTAAAATTCGAAGCTCTTCCCTTTCTCTTTCTCTTCTTTCTTTATCTCTACTGTGACCTTGATGTTGCATACGTACCCATAATTTATTCATTTCTGCAAAATTCATCAGAACGAAATCTATGCTGTCACGAACCTGAAAATGAAATTGCAGGGATAATAATATGCACGAGAAAAATTTCGTGATTTATGAAATACATACAGTTCCATCTTCATCATCGCCCTCGGCAACATCTGGCAAGATATTTCTTGTGCATTGTAACAAGTAATTCCTTAAAAATAGACCGCGCAGTGGATGTTGCACGCCCCTACACATTTCGACAAGATCTCTCAGAAGATCTCTTTTCAAACCAGGTGTTGTCTTGATGTAGACCAGACCAACAGTGATAAGCAAGTAGCTGAAACATTAATCAGAATATCTCATTTTCCAAAGAGAAAATAACAATGTAAAATTATAAAGCAGATACATACAGTCTGGGCACAATATTGCCAACATATTGTACCAATTCATAAAGATCCGTAACTTTCCTTCCTTTTTGAAATTCATCCAACAAATAAAGTTCCAAGTGCCGTAACTCATCTGTGATTGCCATATCTAATAATAACTATTATAAGGAATACTTACAGTTATCAAACAACAAAGTCAGATCATATTGAACATTAATAGTTTAAGCTCTGTCATTAAATAATTAATAAGGATACATAATTCATAATAACTTTTCGGACTCAGAAGGGAGGTCCTGAGTTCTCCTAACATGGTAGAGGCATGTTTTAACGCATCCATGAGCTTGGATTTGTCCAGACAGTGTTTCATTTGAAAAGCTTGAACTTTCACCACGCCGATCGCATCTTCCAGCAGCTTCTCCTGTTCCTCCATCCCCGTTATAGCAGGTGTCATTGGCTGCGAGAAAAACAAAGATACCTACCAGGAACACCATGGTAGTACCATGCTATGTAAGCCATCCAACTCAAGCATGCACTACAGACGCAATGAAATTATTTCGAAATAAAGATGACTGATCTATTCGTAGAAGGACATTGATAGCAAAGCAAAGAACACAACTTTTCAAACATTCACTTTTCAAACGCCACACGATACATATATCTGCAACTAACTATAGCATAGGTATTTGCTCATTAAATCATTAAAATTTATCGATTTATTAAGAAATAATTGTTTTAATCAGAACAAACAAGTTATACACTGTAATAGACTATACAGTAAGATTAAAGTATAAGACAAATATATTTTCTTCATAATTTATATAAGCGACTATAAGATTTTCGTACAGAAACCAAAAAATTAAGCATTCCTTCCTATATTATTGAAAGCCTCAACGAAACATTTCTCAAAACACGTTTGCGACGTACAACCTGTATAACCTGTACAATGCTAGGCTTATTTTTCGCGAGATGATTAGCACCACATGGATCGAATCAAAAGGAAATCACTTATCCTTGCAAGCAAAATTGCGAAACATGCCTCTTAAAATTCTATAATTCTTACCATTTTCTTGAAAAGTATACACACACAATTATTCGTCGCACATACGTCTCGGGGTCTCTGGTTGACAAGACACCCAGATACGCCCGACGCCGCCAGAGTTCGTAATCAGACCGATAATCGCTCAACAACTCATCGAACGTTTTCCGTCGTGTTGCTACGCATTCTGCCATCACGTACGTATTTACAAAACATACGCAATAAAAAATTTTTTAATCTAAATGCAAATAAAAGAGAATTTAAACATGTAAAATTTAATAAATATATGTAGGATTGATAGACATAAAAAAAAAACAAAAATAATAATAAATTAGCGACAATACTTATAATCTATAATTTAATTTTTTAAAATATAATTTTACAATTAAAAACTAATTTTTAATTTTAAATTGTAAAAGTGATATTTGAAATCAAATATATATGTATAGATATATATGGAATAAGGAAGAGATGCAGCATTATAATAAATATGCAAGTAGACTTTTGTTAAATAAAAATATATTTATTGTAACCCAATGTATGCAGGGCTATGTCTGATTATCCAAAGAGTATGCATTTGTAGGAGTCTGTTCCTAGTGAATAATAAACCTTTCTGTGAATCAATGCCAACAATAGCGGGGCAATTGTAAAGTATAAAATATTATTTAACCTTCAGTGATTTCATATATATATCCAACTCATCTTCAGACTCGTTTTGATCATTATATTCATTACATGGGAGGACAGTTTCAGGGGCTTCAGAATCAAAGTATTTTTCTTCTTCATCTTGATTTCTCAATTCTACATTATCATAAGCTTCATTGTCGTCTACAGTGCTGAAAACAAATAATAAAAATATAATAAAGCAATTGTTGTATTTAAATATTTAAGAAATACTAGTTTTCTCTATTACTTTTAATTATTATAAGAAATTATAAAATAATGTATAGCGTCCATGCATACACACAAATATCTTTAATTTAGTTAAGTCCATAAACTATTTATGGAAAGTAAATATTATAACTTTATATAACTTTTCATTTTTTAATCTTTTATATGCATATATATATATTAAAAGATATATGGTATCTTTAATCACATATAAAAAATTATTATAAAAATATTATATTAATAAGCTATATAAATTTAAATTACAAATATTCTAAACAGATCTATAAATATTTTATAGATCTTTTATATTTATTGATTAGCACAACATATACCTATAATCAAAATCTCTATCTTTACCATCCAGGAAACTCTGATACATGTTTGTAACAAATTCTTGCCTAAGTAATTTTATTTCTTGATTTGATATTTTGTGTGATATTTTACTACTTTGTCTTTTATCCTTTGTTTCATTGAAATCTTCACCCCATTGACGATTCACTTTGTCAAAGTTTGTTTTGGATATAATACTATTTCTGCTATTATCATCATCATCATCATCATCATCATCATCATCATCATCTGAATCATTCTCCTCTCGTACTTCGTCCTCTTCCTTCTGTTGAGATTTCAAACGTTTTTGTAATTTGTCCCTCTCAACAGTTTCCATAAGTATATCTATATAATTTGCACTTTGCGTATCGATGCTATCTCTAGCTTTTCTCTCCTCCTCTGTTAAATATTGCCCTACTAAATGTTCATACAACAATGGATTTCTCTTCATCATTTCACACTCGCTAAAGTAGTCTCTCTTTTCTATCAACATCCTTAGAGCTTCGTATCTTCTGTTTCTGACATCAATATGTCGTGTGAAATTATTGAAATATCTTTGCAACCTGTTTACATGATAGTCTGTCTCATAATCCTGACTCTTGCTGAAATACTCCAAATGTTCCACCTTCAAGTAATGTCCAAATTTAGACAGAAACAAGCAGTGGCTCTTTTCCAACAGTTTCCCAGCTATGGCACGCTTCTCTTCAAACGTCAACTCGGGTTCCCCTTTCTGCTGGCTCTTGAAAATCGCTTTGCTATTAGCTACATGGTCCAAAAGCTCGTTCCTGATATCATTTTTCTCCACGTCTGACATAGAAAAGTCCATGTTTTGCTTATTGTTATCGTTCCTACTCTCATTCAACGGAGCGTCTCCTTTCGCTTCTAAAGTCATGTTTGCCTGCGGACTGCTTGATTCTTCGAGTTCGTTCATCAGAAAGTCAAGTCGAGAGTGGGAAATGGGACAAACTGAGATTTGTGTACGTTGACACTTTATACTGTTTGTTTGCAGTTAGTACAAAATTAACCTAGGACGTGCGTACATGAGAGACACATCTCTCTTCTTATCGCGTCTATTTCTTGCGCGATTACGTTTGTGTCGTGCACTATTGTTATTACTGGCGATAAATCAGATAAATGAGATAAATAAGCGTGATTTTCAATACGTGCACTTGGTTTTATCCAGAATTATTTCGTAAAAACTCGCCGGACAGTCGTCATCCAAGGCTGCGTCGCTATGCGTCATCCAAGGGAAACATAACCTGTGAGTAATCGCCGATGTGAAAGCGCAGCAACGAAATATAATGCAAACGGGAAGAAAACGATAAGTATTGCAGAGCTTATTGGTGTCGTATGCTTCAATATTTATGGAAATTCCTCGGCTCACAGGTACGTTTTTTAAACGCGCTAATCTACATTGTTTACTGATGTTGCATTAAGCTCCTTATCTGTTCCTATAATTGATTATCAATCAAGTCAATCGTCCATGGTATTATTTTATAGTTTCTCGTACTGTGAATTTAATATGTTGTGACCGTATATTAATTAATTAACGAAACACTGTGCTATTCAATGGACAGAAGTGATGCAGAAGTTTGAAACCTATAATAATCTCTTTAAACAAAATATAAAATATTTTATTATATCTATTTTATTACTACTTTTTGCTTTGTTTGAAGCATGTATATTTTGAAGAAATTTTTCTTTGTAATGTTAAAAATATGCCTGTACAATAGCAATGCCAGTAGTTCTGTATTTACATGTCACTTATATGTTTCAGTATAAATGGTTCACGTTGCTCAACAATATTTGTTTAACCTATTAAAGATAAAAATTTCTTTATCATGAGTTAATTTTAATTACAATATTGCAGTATGGCGGATAATTGGCTGGATGATGTGGATAGATGGAAGTGGAACTGGACCGAGTTATGTGGACGTCATGGAGACATTAATCCTTTGAATTCTGAGACGCATGATTTAAGTGTATGTTTCCAGCAACTTTGTCTTCAGGTAGTATGATAAAATTTCATCTCACATTAAATGTGAAAAACAATAAATTATCGCAACTGGCTTATTTGATTGGCTTCATTTCTCAATTTCCAGATACCAGTATTAGCTCTCATAGCTATAATTTCTGCTTACCATTGTGGAAAAAGAAATACAGCCTTACCTCGACAACAGCATGTTTATCTCGCTATAAACATAAGGATCTTAATTACAATATGTCTTGTGATATTGCCTATCATAAGGGCATATATTATTCTAACTAATACTGTCATACCGTTGGTACATAACGAAGTGCAAGACTACAGCACACCAATTCCAAAAAGCTTGGACATTTCCATTCACAGGAACATAAATTCGTCATCGGAGAGTGAAACGGATATCGTGAGCAGGATACGTGATGGAGTAAATCACACTCTTAGATTTGTTGAATCAATTTTATCATCAGAAGACGGTGTTAAGGATATTACTACAACTCCTGTTGTGTTATATACCAGCAATTATGAGTCAAATATTACCGATAAATTTACGTCTGCTAAACCAGTGGATTATCTCGTAGCAGGAACCGAAGGTTTAGCATGGGTTATGCATCTTTGTTTTATCTTTAGCTTGAAACGTGGACGCAGTTCTAACCCACGAGGGCCAATATTATTAAGAGCGTTAATATTTCTTTTGATCGTTATTTCGGCGCTATTATTACGCAATCACGTCAACAATAAGCCTAAAGATGATGTTTTGCCAAATTTATCATTGGGATTCAGTATTACCATAATCACTCTTCTGATACTGTATGCCATAACATTGATACCCGGTCCTAGTAGCCGAGAGCGGACGAGAGCATCATGCCGAAATGCTACAGTAAGCCACTATCATATAATTATCTAATACTTTCGCCAATCCGCATTTCTGATTGTTCGAAAATACTCACGTTGCAAAATACTTACTCAATTGCCTGATATAAATTGCTGGATTATTAATACACAGATATCACAGACTAATGGATGAATGTGTTTGTAGGTAGGAGAACGCACTGCATTACTGAGTAGTCCCACTTCTTCATACGTACAATTTCCAGACGAACAGGATCCGAGCTACCTTGGAATAGCTATGGAAAATACAACTGTTTTTTCTAAACTTCTATTCCATTGGGTAACACCGTTAATGGAAAAAGGCGTGAAGGGGCTATTAAATCATTCTGACGATTTATTCGATTTACCCGAACAGATTAGTACTAACGCAATCAGTCATAAAATTGATCAACATTTACATAACACGGTAAACAAGAAGGCGATTATAATTTATTCAGTTTCGCAGTTTATTCATCTGATTCATGATGCAACTCTTTTAAAATGTTTTAATCATATGTAATAGTCGATTCATAAATTAATTCTCGTAATAATAATACATATTAATATTGCAGCCGAAATCTGTGAACAACGGAATCGAAAATAATTCGGAAATACCGCTTCATACAAATGTAAGAGTAGTTACAAAGAAAGTAACACTGTTCTACTTGCTACATCAATGTTTTGGCTGGGAATTTTATGCAGTTGGAATACTAAAGTTTATCGCAGATTGCAGCTTGTTTATGGGACCAATATTATTAAATAAATTAATAGGTTTCATTGAAGATAAAAAAGAGCCAATCTCACATGGATATTTATATGCGTTCCTTATAATATTGAGTTCTATAATTGGTACAAAATTACATTTTGTTTGAAATTTCTTAAATATTTTCCATTTGAATCACAATAATAATAATAATAAATAAATGTTTTAGGTGCTTTTTGCAATACCCACTTTACATTTTGGATGTCTCTTGTGGGTTTAAAATTTCGTTCTACAATTATTACTTTAGTCTATCGAAAAACATTACATTCTTCTAATACTGATTTAAATCAGAATTTTAATTTTGGTGAAATCATTAATTTTATGAGCACCGATAGCGATAGATTGGTGAATAGCTGTCCTAGTTTTCATACATTTTGGAGTATACCTCTACAGGTAATTATTTGATGAACTGGTATAAATACAGATTCATTTTCTTTTTATGTATAAAGAGAAAGTATATTCTATATTTATGTGAATTTTTCTTTTATTGCCTTTATATTGTTATTAAAAAAGGAAAGAATCTAAAGATATTTATGTTTCAGTTATTCGTGACACTGTATCTTTTGCATGAGCAAATCGGCGTTTCGTTTTTAGCCGGTGTTACGTTTTCAATAGTACTTATACCAATTAATAAAGTAATAGCAAATAAAATTGGTAAGCTCAGCACCAAATTAATGGAATATAAAGATCAAAGAGTAAGACTGA
Source organism: Tetramorium alpestre (assembly GCA_021460005.1). Classification (NCBI taxonomy): domain Eukaryota; kingdom Metazoa; phylum Arthropoda; class Insecta; order Hymenoptera; family Formicidae; genus Tetramorium; species Tetramorium alpestre. Next base: position 575,960 of record JAJVSH010000035.1, on the reverse strand, counting down.
TGGGAGAAATATTGCGTGGGATAGCTACAATTAAAGTCAATGTATGGGAGGAGCACTTCTTACGAAATATCTTCAGTTAGTATGCAATTATATAAATAATCTTAAGAAACTAGCTTCTTATCTAAATATTCTTTTTTATATAGAGATAAGAGAGAGTGAAGTAAAATATTTACGAGGAAGAAAGTATTTGGACGCACTTTGTGTTTATTTTTGGGCAACTACGCCTGTCATTATTGCAATATTGACGTTTGCAACGTATGTATTGCTCGGAAATGAATTGGATGCTAAAACAGTTTTTACCAGTATGGCATTGTTGAACATGTTAATAGGACCTTTAAATGCATTTCCATGGGTTTTAAATGGCCTTACAGAAGCGTGGGTATCTCTTAAGAGAATTCAAAGAATGCTGGACGTATGTATATTAAAATTACAAATATAATATATAAAGTACAATGCACTATTATATTTGGAGATATTTAATTTTTATTTTAATTTAGTTATCAGATATGGACGCGTCATTGTACTATACAGATATTACTCCTGACGTTGATTTATTGCTACAAAATGTGACGTTGACTGTGAACCGTCCAAGAAATAGTGATATTGGTATAAATGCAAGTTCGAAGATTGTAAACAATCCATCTTCAAGTATTGACATTAAAAAAAGCGTTACCTTTGAAGATGATGATGTTTTCGCCTTGTATAATATCAATTTATCTATACAAAAGGTAAGAATAAATTTTATTTAAATTTTTTTCAAATATAAGACATTATTTTAAATTCATGTGTTTTGTACAGGGACAATTGATTGGTATTATGGGCAAAGTTGGAAGCGGAAAAACTTTACTCTTAGATGGTATCTTGGCAGAAATTTCAAAAACTAGTGGAATAATAGCGGTTAATGATGATCATAAAGGTTTTGGTTATGTGAAACAAAATCCTTGGCTACAACGTGGTACAATTCGAGATAATATTCTATTCGGAAAACCATATGATCATAACAAATACAAGTAAGTATCAATCATTGCGAAATTAATGTCGATGATAAATTTTTTATGTCATATATAATTGATATTTACTGTTACAGGAATATTTTAAGTGCTTGCGCACTCACGTCTGATTTGAATTTACTGCCTAACAAAGACTTAACAGCTGTTGGTGAAGCCGGAAACACTTTAAGTGGTGGCCAAAAGACAAGAATTTCCTTGGCTCGCGCTATATACGCAGATAAAGATATTTATTTGTTAGACGATATATTAGCAACATTGGATGTTAAAGTTGCTAGGCATGTTTTCCAGCATGTAATTCTGGGCTTGTTACGAAATAAAACTAGAATACTGTGCACGCATCAGACTCAATACTTGGTTCACGCAGATTTAGTTATCGAAATGTCGAAAGGAAAAATTATTAATCAAGGAAAACCGAGCGACGTATTGCCAGATTTGGAGGATTATCTTTTGTCATCAGATTCTATTGAATCCGACATGGACATCACTTCTGTAAAGATGCTACCAAACGAACTTAATCAATTGGAAAACAATGAAATTGATCCATTACTTGAAAAAGAAGTAACCGAGAAAGGGACAGTACATTTCTCAGTGTATATGTGTTACATCAAAGCTACAGGACAATACTTGGCGATCTCGATATTTCTTTCTATGATTTTGATGCAAAGCTCGAGAAACATAACAGATTTGTGGCTGTCATATTGGGTGACACACACTAATGCTACAGTGACAAATTCAACCGATATGTCTAGTCTTGGAAAATTGCAACTCTATTATGATAATTACAGTTATCACAATACGAAATATTACTTAACAGTTTATAGTCTGCTAGCCGTGTTCAATTCTATTTTCACTTTAATTAGAGCTTTCATTTTCGCGTACGGTGGGATACAAGCAGCTATAACGATGCACAAGCAACTTTTAAAGATAGTTATGCGGGTAAATATACGAGCCGGAGATATAAAATAATTATTATATATTTCAATTAAAAATTATAAAAATATTATTTCAGGCACGAACATTATTTTTCGATATTCAACCAGTCGGTAGAATCATAAATAGATTCTCATCCGATACATATACAATCGATGATTCTTTGCCTTTTATTAGTAACATTTTGATGGCAAATCTATTTGGCTTGGTTGCTACCATTATAATTACAGCTTATGGACTACCATGGATCTTCCTCGTATTAGCACCTCTTATACCTGTCTATCATTGGATACAAAATCATTACAGGTATTATTATTGTAAATTTGTACAAATATATAGATATATAATTGGTATTTGTTAAAATTTATATTTCCAAATTATTTTCTAGATTAACATCGAGGGAGGTAAAACGATTATCCAGTATCACATTGTCTCCCTTATACGCTCATTTTAATGAAACTTTGACCGGCTTAACAAGTATCAGAGCCTTTCGTACTGTACCTCGTTTCAAACAGGAAAACGAATTGCTACTAGAAGCTAGTCAAAAAACACAATTCGCCTCTATAGCTGCCGGTCAATGGCTTGGATTGAGATTACAATTTATTGGTGTTGCTCTTCTGGCTGGAGTCAGCATTATGGCAGTTTTGCAACATCAATATAACATAGCTGATCCTGGTTTGATTGGTTTAGCGATCACGTATGCGTTGTCTGTAACTGGATTGTTATCTGGAGTGGTAAACTCCTTTACTGAGACTGAGAGAGAAATGATTGCGGTGGAACGAGTCAAACAGTATATAGATAATGTGCCAGCTGAGAATACAATAGGCGCTAATCCACCTTATGCGTGGCCTAGTCAAGGTGTTGTAGAATTCAGAGAAGTTGTTTTGAAATATAGGTAATAACTTTGAACTTTTGATTAAAAGTAAGTAAGTATATATTTATGATATTTAGAAAACATCACTTATCATATTTGCAGAGATCATTTGATGCCATCGTTGAAGGAAGTAACATTTGTCACACGACCAGCGGAGAAAATAGGCGTTGTTGGCCGAACTGGTGCTGGAAAGAGTTCATTGCTAGCATCTTTATTCAGATTAACAGAAATCAGTTCTGGAAGTATATTAATTGATAACGTGAATATTCAAACATTATCGTTAAAAGCGTTAAGGTAATCTTTCGTAAACTTGTAAAAAATTGTCACCACATGTTAATAATTGTAAAAAATCTTTTAGATCCCGTTTAGCTATTATACCTCAAAACCCGTTTCTCTTCTCGGGTACTATTCGAGAGAACGTGGATCCATTGGATCAGTACACCGACATGCATATATATAAAGCTCTCGAGAAGTGCAAAGTACATTCTTTAGTTTATCGATTGGGTGGGTTGGGCGCAATCTTAGACGAAGGTGGCAATAATCTCAGCGCCGGTCAGAGACAATTGTTCTGCTTAGTCAGGGCTGTGCTACATAACGCTAAGGTACTTCTTACTCGTAATGTTCGAGAAAGCTAACTACGCATATTAATAATCTTGATACTTATTTATCGCCTAGATTGTCTGCATTGATGAGGCCACCGCGAATGTAGATCAGGAGACGGACAAATTTATTCAAGCGACAATAAAGTCTTCCTTCCAAAGTGCAACAGTTATTACCATTGCCCATAGAATAAGAACGATTATGCATTGTGATAGGTATTTCAACTTTCAAATTTTATGTTTACCTAATTAATAATTTGCAAACAAAAGACTGAATCAGTTTTGTAATATAATTATCGTTAATTAGTTAGTTAGTTGTTACTTAAAAACCTATTTCTCTTTTCTATTCAGAGTTTTAGTAATGGGGGATGGTGAAGTGCTAGAATTCGACGAACCAAATTTATTGATTCAGAATGCTGATTCTTACTTTTATCAGCTGGCCAGCCAAGAATTTTCGGATCAAGAGTGATTAAATATATGAGGCGATTGTATGTAATGAATGCGTCTAGTATTATACATAATGACTATATACATTTTACGTATGATAGAATGTTTCTAGAGAAACGAATTATTTTTTTATGATTATGACAGGATTACGTTTTTTTTTTTAAATAAGTTAAGAAAGTGACATCTATGAATGTGAACATTTTTATTTATGAGATATTTAATATATATATATAATTATGACTGTTACTTTAAATATTAATTATAAAATATCTGAGATTGAATTAATAATTATACAAAGATAATAACATAATTTATTTATGAAAATTATATATTTATATATTCATCTATGTATATTCATCTATATTTTATATATAATAAATAAAGAAATAAAACATTGAACGTTTTGATTAATATACAGTGTACACATTCGGAGATAATCCTTTGCTAAAAATTTCATTAAAATTCTTATTTATAGATATCGATTTTTCAAGGATTTGTAGTTACTACATATAATTATGGAAATATTTGAATTACATTGCTTTGCAACAAAAGTATTGCTTTGAGTTATGCTCCGAGATGTAGTTTATCTGAGAAACGCGCGATTTATATCATAATTAGAAATGCCCGCAGTTAAAAGCAAACATTTTACAATACTGTTTCATGGAGTTAATTAAAGCTCGGGGCGCGTGTGCGCGTCTTGCAAGCCACGTTCGTATTTATGTGTTTATCTGTATTCGCACGACCTCGAGGAGCGGCACAATGTATCCCGATGATACCCGGTATTCAGCTATTCGACGCATTTGCAAGACGGCGAAAACTGATGAGCTATAGCATCGGCTAATTTGCTCCCTGCTTTTTTTTAATTGCCCGACGTTTAGCAAGATATACACCCCGCTATGTCGGCATGTCGACGAAAGCGAGACGTCTCGCGCATTCACGTCGTGCCGACTGAATTACGAGAATGCGGGAGAAGTATGAGCTACTTGGGTTGGGAAACAAGCGCGATTCATGGCGCTAATGACGTCGTTCATTTTACACGATCGGTCGGTCTTCCGCGGCTCTCCGCGATGCAAAGAACTCCTCGAATAAGCTAAACTCGCTGTTGCGGTTAAAGAACTATTCTCGATAAAAAGGATTTTTCCGGAAGACTGAATTAACTCCGGAAGTTTGATATTGGAAAAAGTCACGTTTTTAGATTTTTAGGTTTTATCGAGAAAATTAAAGCAAATTATAACATCGGTAGTATTCGAAATATATATGTATAATATTTAATATATGTATATGATATTTTGCATTATACATTTAATAGTCATTTAAAATTAATTTTAGTTTAATTGATCATTTTAGCTTGTTAATATTGAAAATACATTTCCATAATTGTTTTGTTATATATGTAAGAACACTTATTTTTTATTTGTTTATTTTATTTGTCAATTTTCATTAAAATTCGAAAAATCGCGGAAAAATGTTTCGAGCAAAAGTCAGATTCTCGTTGCGTATTTTATGAACTGTCGCGAATATCGGCGTATGATATAACTCTACGATAAGCCTCGCTTTTAAACCAAAATTGCCTGTGCTTTGCGATGAGAGCTCACGTGTCTCAAAGGGAACTTCAGGGCTGATGACAAGTAAAAAGGAAAAAAAGATAACATGGTATGATAGAACCGTTAGATTTTCCCTTCGGCTTTGTACTATGTTATCTGAAAATTTTCGCGGCAGAAATATTTTTACAACAGGACGTTTCAGCTTGTGATAGAAACCATCAACGATTCATACAGTAAAATCAAATTTCTTTTATTCTTTATTGTATGCTTTTAAAATGTTTGATATTACTAATATCATACATGTCGTGATCATATTTCATGATCTTCAAATTTCGAATAACATTAAATAATTTAAAATATCAGTGCCACAATTGAATTATGAAATTATCGATATATTTTCTAAAAAAATTTTAATTTCTTATGAATTTATGTCATAATGTATTTTAATTTTTTGCTAAGAATCATATACAAATGCAAACAGAATTATATAATTATTTCGTAAGCTTTATAAAATGAACAAGATATTGAAATTCGAGTGGATGAGATATAATTTGAAAGAATGTGTGGCCCCAAAAGGTTGATTCATTAACAGATGTATAGATTAACATATATCGAGATTGTGAAATATTTGAAATCTCATCTTGGATGCGGTGGCTTGTCCTATCACGAATGGCATGTGGGTCCTTCGCTCTTACACGCCTCTCGGCAGATACTTGAGACCCTGAAGCATAGCCACTATATCGTAGGGGACTGGCTGACTACCCCAAAAGTGCACCTCTCGGAGGCTGGTTCAACGAACAAGCCCGAGAGATCTATGCTAAAGCGCAGAGAGCGAGAACGAGAACGAGAGCAAGAGAGAAACAAAGGGAGGGAGGGTTCACCGGGTTCACCTCTTTGATAACTACCAGGCGCTATTATCCGATTCGAGTGCAATTTCATAGTAAAACGGTCGCGGATATTAAATCATAGGCGGGCGCAAATCGATAGGGTGACCGCAGTATGCAATAACATAATTACCATTTATTACCGCAATTTATACGACACGGACGTTGTTGCCACGAACCGCTGCTCAATTAAAACTGAGGAATGCGACCGTGTACAGCTCATGCACGCAACAGCGCTGTAACATTATTATTTTACGACATCAGATTTGGAAATGTCACTCAATAACTTTAATTACTGAAGTTTGTCTAAAAGTCCAACCTAACCTAACCTAACCTAACCAATACCATATTTTATTATCATCAAATTCCTCTATTACTTATTACTTATTTTCACTATTTTTTCATAAATCTAACAAATTAATAAGATAAAGATAGTTATCAGTGTGTATGTAATTAAATTAGTAAATGCATCTTTATTAGTCATCTTTAATAGTTAATAATTTATTCATTTTCAGTTCATTACGTCACAAGTCAGGATTCGCTTTAGCCGAGATTAAAGCGTGGTTGTACGCGATAACGGAAGATAATCCTGGCTAAAAAAAAAAAATAAATGATATCGCAGTGACACGGAAACGCGGTGACACGAGCGTCAAGCAGAAAGATGATTACACGACCATATATCTGAATTAGGAACGAGCGTCCATAACTCATTACGCTCACAATTCTCTTTCGTCAGACGGTCGCACGCCGCTCGCATAAATCACAATTTGCCCTACTGATGGTCGCAGGTGGACAGGAATAGCGGGATGCAGATCTAAAAAGCTATGATTGCGTGTGACGCGGCACATGGCTGAAACGTGCGACGCGTGTAATCGATCTCGAGGCGGTCTTTAACGCCGATAATTACAGCAACGATGTTTTTTCCTTTTTGCCTTAATCAATCCAATAATTCTTCTTAACACCGGCAGTCTAAGGGCAAACGGGTTAAATGTTTCAATTAATCAATTTTCAGCACTAAGAACATGACTTTATATACTATTTATTGTTATATTCTAAAATATAGAAAACCCATGTTTTTGTTTAATTTAAACATGTACTCGTATAAAGTAGAATCAAAAATTCTCATATAGATATTAATATTCCAGCAATATTCAAGTATTTTGAAAAATAATAGAAAGGAAAGAACAACAAAACAACAGATAGAGAAAGAAATGTTCCAAAGCACAAATGTGACATCTCTTATATTTCTATTATAAGTAAGACAAGATACGCTGGCTGATGGATATAACATGCTGCCGGCTGCTTTTACCATGATTAGTGCGCGATGCGATGGAAAGCTGCGTGCACACGCGTAGGTAAGCATATACGCGTGAGCAAACACAAACGTCGGGATGCATCGACGTATCCTAACACCATGTGCGTAAACTTCGCGTTCGAGTTGCAACGTTAACTTGCGCGTTGCATATTGAGTTTTCCTCTTGAAAATGCGAATCGTCTCGTGTGTCCTGACGTCGACGTTCCGTCAGAACATCGCTTCCTTCGTGTTGTCACGATTTTTTCATTTTGTCGAATATTAAAATATGAAATGTAGAGCTGACTGATCAAAGCGCGACGTCAAAGTCTACAAGCTTAATTATTTCGAGACATCGCAACTATTGCCATACAAACCTGCAAAACTCTTTTAACCCAAAATCATAATTTAAGAAACTAGAAGTTGCTTTTGTAGATTTTATTGGATTAATAGATCATTAATTTCAAAAATAATAATTCCCGAATTATACGAAAGTAATACTTAAAGTTCAAATAAAGTTTTTTAAAAATTTCTTGTTTGCAACTTTATATAATGTTTTTAGTGCAATATATTTTCATATATTTAATCTTTAATAATTTATCTTAATAATCTTTAATAACTTTATATATTTAATCTGTAATAATATGTTAATAAATAATATAAAAATTCGTGAAATGTCAATGTAAAATAATAAAATATCAAATAATTGTCAAAATAAGATATAAATTAACAAGAAATTGTTCATTTACTTATTTCTTTAAGTTTAATTCGTATTGAGTTTTGATAATTTTTATTGTCTTACGTATATTCATTGTTATAGTATTATGTCTTTTCAGAAGATAGGATTTCAAATCTACCACGCAAAGATTAAGGATACGCATGTTACGAACAACTTCAAGCAAAGTTTCGCGTAGCTCTCCGCGCATGGATCTGCGTCGCTCGTATAATGCGAGTCATATTATACGGTTTGTCGCAACGAGACACGCCGGAGATACATAAGTGACAGCCCTTCTGCATGTACTTCTATCCCGTATGCTCATTACTACGTCCCGGGTTAAGCCGAGCGTGTTTAGTGCTCATTGACGATCGACGCACCAAAGGAAATCAGCTTTTCCTTCTCATCGTCTTTTTTCCCATTGCGAATCATGAAGGCGCCCATTCATTACACGTCTTATTATAATTGACAAGTCAAGCGGCGAGCCAAGATATCTGTCTCGTTCCAGATCTCATCTAGGGATGATATTAAGTTTATACGTATCCGCAAATTTCAACTCAATCCAGAATTTGAATATCTTTTCTTTATGATCGAATAATTGTTTGAAGATTAAAAATTTGCTTCAATACTTACAATTAGTAAAAAAAAAAAAAAAAGTAAAAATAAATTATAAATTTTACTTCATCGAGATTTGTAATAAACAAATCTATTTCTTATGAAGACTCATAAGACTTAGTATATATTATTTCAAAACTGTTTGCGAAAGATTTCTTCTCATTTCTAGTTACATCTCGCGTGATCCATGGCGAATTAGGCGAATTTTGCATTCTCGCATGCGACCAAAGGGAAGCGTTTAATTGCGTTTAATATTTCTGCTCGGTGAGCAGAACCGATGATTATCCCATAATATTACACGAAATATTCAGTTTCGATTACACCGGACCGCAAACGTTACAATGCTAGAAATAATTAAACGCATAATACTTGTGAACGGTATAATGTACGCAGCGCATAATGTATATCTCGCCGATATTTTTGTAGACATTAATCCGTGCGCGATCTCAACGAAGCTATGAAGTTTTAATCACGTTATTAATGGGCGTTATCGGACGTTTTTTAATTAATTCCAGGCAGACAGCATATGTAATTGTGTGTATAATACATTGTATTTGCTGCTAATAAAATTTTTAAATTATATTTCAATGCATAATATAAAAAAAAAAGATTTTTGTTTTATATTGTTATGTAGCGAAATACATATATATCAATGATTTATTAGTTACATTGCAATAATCATCAATATATTTATATAATTTTTATTATATTTTAGTTTAAATGAAATTTATATGATGACTCGCCATGTTTCAATTAAGCTTGGCTTCAGTTCGGCGTATTAAGTAATCTAAGAACCTAAGTAGATAATATATCCGACAACGCATTCATGCGAAACCGCATGTTCGATCCAGTTCGATCCCCTAATTCATTAGCATAGAATTTCAAGCAAGACAGTGCGCTTTGTTCGATAGGCATTATAATAATTTAGCGCCGCGCTGTGTTGCCAGGAATACGACTGGGTTCGCCCGCTCTGCACAATTGGCTTCCACCTGATACGAAATAGACGCAACTGGTACTCGATACGAGTCCATTCGTACTATGCCAAATGTGGTGCGGATAGTAATTGGCTTCCTCTATCGTGAATGCACGGTGAAAAGCAGTTATCTTTACAGCAGTTATTTGAATGTGTCTAGGCAAATTTCTAAATAAAGTAAATATTGTTTATATAAAATACGTTATTTTGATCAATTTTATATTATTGTATTACGCAAAAAAAAATTATGTTAAAAACTTTTTATCGTAATTTTTACACACATTAAAAATTTTGATTTTTTTATTACATATAAAAGTGTGACATCTCTTCATAATACTCTAGATACGCATACATGTGTGAATATATACGAAAATGTATGACTATGATTCTTGATCTCATTGTTGCGAAATGAGAAACCCATGAGGTAGCCTAATACGTTTGCAACGGCGAGTTTGTTAATTGCATCGGGAAAGTTGTTTCATTAGGAAAATGGCTAAGCCAGCGTGGATGACGATATCGGCTCTACCAAAAGATCTTATTAGAAACTCAGCCAGATGTACATCGGACTGCAATTAAGTAATAACACTGTTATTATAGTCGTTACCTTTCTCTTATTGCTCTTTCTAATTTTCTGTAATATTTAGCCTGGTATAAACGTGAAATTTCTATTTCTATATGTATGTATATATGTTATACTCTTATAATTTTGAAATATTTATCGAATTATATTACACAAATATTTATGTTTTATACGTAATGCTCTTCGATAATCACTGCGATTTTATTTATTGAGCATGAAGCTGCACACTCATATTTCCACGTATAAAGTCGAGAAATTTGATAGAGTGGTGTTCGATTGCATTTTTGGTTAGTAAAATACACTGACCGTACGTCATCGTACGATGGGACTGTCCTGTCGCCGTATCGGTTCTCTCGATTCTTCGTAATCGACACGGAATCGCTGGCCTTCGACATGTATAAGGCCTCTTCTCTTCATACACAAAACACACAGCCGTGTGCTACGTTTCCAGATCGGCGCTGCCTGCTATTGCCTCCGTGTCCTTCGGATGGTTTCGTATCCGGTTACACACCCGGTATGTGTTAAATGAGAACTGACAAAAACACGTGTAACTTTCAATCGACCGAGCAGTCGCTCAAAAGATTGCCGGCGGGGCTCCTTAATTGGGTTAAATAAATTCGGCCGGACGACGTGCGGGCGACATGCGCTTGCATGTATGTGTGTATACGCACAATGCGCTTTAATGTCTTCGTCGACACCACTAACACGTGTTGCAAACATGAGGATGCGTTCTCGTGTAAATGTGATAAGACGCACCGCCTCTCGTAACATCGAACGCAAAGGGTTGAAATTGGACGCGAGGGCACCGTTCAGGAATTCAATAAATTTACCCTCGTGATACGCACTGCACGCACTGCGAGTTTCAGTTGTCGTTCGTAGAAAATAATTTGTACATTTGATTTGAACGCAATACTTTAAAGTTTAAATGAATAAATGCGAAAAATAAGTTTTTTGCAAGCTTTTTTTCTTTCGTAAATGAAAAATGGAGATTGCCTTACAAAATTATAAAAATAATACTATTCTATATGTATATTAACGCATAAGAGCTTATGATGTTTTACATGATTTGCTCAATTTTAATAAATAATATATCTGATTATAGCTCTGTGCTGTGATAAAAGTGGAAGTAAGCGAAAAAATATTCTACGTAAAAGTCTTCTGTCTGCTCGATCGGATTTTCTCCTTAAAATAGAAATTTCCTCTGTCTTAAGAAAAAAAAGAGATTATCGTCTCATAAATAATTCGATTACAAATAACATTATTTTAATGACATTTGAATATATATTTCTATCTCACGTATTATATTATATAAAGAAACGAAAGATACGATTTCATAATTAAATCAAACAATCCAGTTTTTATAAATAACAGGAAACCGATCTTCGTTTGCCGAAAAAATTGCGTTAACCAATGTAAATATGGAATGAATGAATATTCGTCGATATACGTCGACATTATTCAAACGTTCCGTTTTGTCACGTTTTTTAAATCTTCAGTGGACCGTGATGATGACACGAACCTCTAGTGCGAACCATCGATATAATGTACCAAATAAACCATGTAAATTTTTTGCCCTGCGAAATCAGTCGCTGTATTGGAAATGTCCGTGGAAGAAAAGAAGCGGAAGGCTAAAAAGATTAAAACGACGAGCGAGAAGGACTGACAGCATGGTGCTGTTGGGGAAGGAGGAGATTGGAGGACGAGAATAAAGTGCTGAAACGCGACAGCGCGGAATATGAGTCGGAGTCGCCTCGCAGCGAGGCGCAACAACCTTTAATGGAGACCCGTTTCTTACTTTGAACCATAACTTCGACACTGACGAGGACAATTCCGTGTCATCCGCGAGATCAGACAACGGCTTCGGTGACGCATTGAGAACGTGGAAAATAATGGGAACTGTAGAAGAGCGTGGGGCAAAAAAGTTCATGAAAAATTCAAAACACAAACTCAATGAGATAATAGAAAGAATCATTGTCTTGTATATGTATACAATACATTATCTTGTATAACGAGTTTTATAGCTGTAATCACATTCGCTACGAAAGCTTTCGGATTTTAGAATGCTCAGAAACTCACACAAATTAAAATCTTTTTTTTCACTATAATGTCTCCTAAATAGCTAATTTATTTCAAGTTTCGTTATTATTATATTTACTGCAATAATACTAGATATAATAATATTATACAATTCCTCTATCTCAATATTTCTCTTATAAACTTAACTACGTCGGAAGATTTAAGCGTATCTTTCAAAACGACAAGAAGAATTAATTCAAAGAAACTGATATAAAGTTATAGCCATGAGTTTTAGTTAGCATAAAAGGTATTAATAGTAACGTGCTTTTTGCATAAAGAAATAAGAGATAAAATAAGCAAGCATTGACTATAACAGTAGTCAGATATGTAATTCAATGTGATGTAATGCTCGCGTATTGCATGAGAGATTTAAAAAGATTGTCGTCTTTTAAATCGATCCAGAAACTTTTTGAAATCTGCGACAGTAAGCATGCGGTTATGCCTCTTTTTTCGCCTGCATGCATACGTTTATTTTTTTACTACAAGTAGCAGTTGTATAATACTGCAAGAAAAAGAAAAAAGATTAACATAGTGAAACAAGTGGAAAAATGTGAATCTAGCAAACTAATCAACACTGTCAGTACCTGTTTGTTAATAATAAAACTACATATATTACACGAAGGACAGTGAAATGTACAAATTGAGTTGATCAATTAGTGCCATTAATAAGTTGCATTAATTTATTACGAGCATGAGTATATGTTTTACTGAGATTGTAATATCAACAAGTTACCCATTTTCATTATTTCTGTCAGCCAATTATCACGTTAATTAAATGCAACGGTTAGCAAATGAAGCACATTTGTATATATTCATTTCTTTTATGGTATATCTATCTGTGCAGGGGATATGTATGAATAATGTAAAATCTATATGATCCACGATATATATATACACATATGTATTGTATCATAAAAATATATATCATAAAATATATATCATAAAAATTTGAAACAGAGGAAACAAGACAAGATGATAGCGAGCTTATTGAAAAAATCCGATTATCTCCATCTATAATAGGATTTATATTCAGATTTGTAAAACTTTCGAACAATTTTTTGCGCTCGAAGGTTTAAAATGCATTTAAAAACTAAAAATATAAGGCAAAAATTTTTTTCTCACCATATTCCGTAGCTTAAACTTTTAGTCGTTTATGGACATTTGTGATTCTGAAAAAAAATTAACTTCGAGGCACTGAAGATTTCTCTCATTCAAATGTTCTGAGTGACTTTGAGGCCGATTTCGTGATGATAAATTTATTTTAGTTGAAATAATTCACAGTAAGAACTTGCGAATACAGAAAAGACATAGTCAAGGCAAAAGTTTGCTTTAATGCCATTATCATGAATTCCACAACTATCGAAGAAGAATACTCACAAGACTGTTTCCTAGATCCGTCTGTAATCTTGATTCGCACGGAAACAGCAAAGGAGGCCGTTCAACCGCATGAACTAATGAGAGTTTGTGGAGATCAGAGTTAAGTCTGATTGCTTCGGGATTCAAAGTCTATCATCGTCATGTAGTCTCCAAAGAGATTCGAAGGGAGAGAGAGAGAGAGAGAGAGAGAAAGCGAAGGTTTGGTAGGCCAAGAGGATATTCGATGCAGCATCCATGGTAAGCCTCGCTGTCGTCCGAGCGGACAATGGGCTCCGTAAAATCGTGTGAATTAGTAAAGGGCCTTTCTAGGCGAGGGAATAATCGGGAAGTGACTAGATAAGATCTCCGTTCAACCCTGCTCGCGGAAAAGCAGGATCATAAAGTACGCGCGCGCGCGCGCGCGTGGTACGCCAGTCGTACTGTAAATTGATAGTGATAAAATCTACTCATCTCTCTTTCTCTATCTCAAGTGGAGAACGAAGGAGAGTCGGTAACGATCGGTAATGTTTGCTCACGGAGACAGCGAAATGGCGAGATTACTTTAAAGCGTATCTCTAGGAGTCTCTTGCAATTTCACTGGATCTCTATCATGCATTCGTGTGCCGTGACGTCTCCGCGTTTTTCCCGTTTTTCAGGACATAACAATCGATTGTGACAGAGGTAAATATTGTGATGTGTGACAGACGTAAATATTGTGTCGTCGAAATCGTGAATAACATTTTCAGAGATCTTTCTAATATCGCTTCTCTAGCTCTATACAATAAATAACTTTAAAATAATAAAATATAATAAATTGTTTCTAAATAAAATTATACTACAAAATTTTTCGACAATTAGAGACCGAAGGTTTAAGTTTTGTTTAGTTTCTACGAAGATTTATCTTACTGTTAGTATGACGAAGGCATACGCGGTTTCATGCGATATCTCAAAAAGGTGAAAGAAGAAAGGGAAGAGCTAGTTCGGAGCTATAGACAGCTTCTTTGCGATATCTATCTGTGCAAATATTAGGTGGATCCGCGGAAGCGAAAGAGAGGCCGATGTTTTCATTTAATATCCGCTGAAGGTCTGCTCAGCTCGCGCTGACTGCTAACCGGCATTCAGCGGAAAGAGATTGCGAGAGTCATTTCCCGTGACTAGCGTGGAGATGTTGCCTTTGAGATATCCCACTCTGGAGCTGGAGCAATACGAAAGTCCTGGTTGTCTTACGCGCTGGAAGAGGCACGCTCTATTTGTTCCTGATAGATTTTTTAAACCGACGCCATTGCGCGCGCGTTAGGTACAATGCTTTAAAAAATTGAAATGGAATGATAAATAAGCAACCATTGTCGTCAAAAGCCTATAAATTGACTCCATAATATATTTTTCCATTAATGCTGATGTAAATAGTTTTATTATTAAATTATCCTATTTATTTATAAATAATAATTATTTTATTAATTTATAACTAATAATTCTGGCACACTTAAACTCATCTTTTTATATTCATATTGTTTCAAATATCTTTCTTATAAAAGAAGAGAATTTAAAGACACATAACTTAAGTTTCAGGTGAATTGTAGCAACAGATTTAGCGGATAAATCAGTTAAATGAGTATGAGTATTAGTAGATTAATTAATGATTTGATTTAATGCCGAGGCTCTCTTGTTGGGATAGGACGTCAGTTAGAATGATAAATCTGTAACAACGTGAGTGTAATGTCCCATGTGCGTCCATTGGCACTTTGCCAAGAATCACCAACTGTGCAGCGGATGATTATAGTAACATTAAGCAGCGTTTCTAAACGCTGAAAACTTAATCAAGCAATTATTATTTGAAATAATCATCTATGTAACATGCATAATTGAAGACCAATGAATTAAGAAAAGTATGAAAGTGGCAAAATCTCAGAAATTATTTTCTTTGATGGAAAGGGTGAACATAAGCCATGCTGCATATTTCTAATACATTTGAAACGTCACAAAAAAAAATCTGACAAACAGAAATTAGTCGATAGGAACGGCATACCGTTGTACACGTGATCGGAAACGAACGTATATCGTATCCAACATGGTTGATTAATACAATGCACGGATATGCAGCGACAATATGGCATGGCCGCTATATTCCGGGACGGAATTCCACCTGCCGTAGAGTTTAATGTCACCATGCTAGTATTTCCTTCGTGCGAGCAATACGAATCGTCGCTCGCGAGCGGAGACAGCGGTAGATTACCGTCGACGGCGTGGCAATTCTTGCGGTGTGACACAGTGTAATATTTCAATGCCGTCTTGACGATATTTTTCAGCAGTGCCGCGGTAGCTAGGTGGATACACCGCGAAAGTGGGAAATGTCAGCGAATGATTGCAACCCCGTGGTGCCGCCAGAACGGAACCGCCGAAGGATGCCGATACGAGAGCTCTCGCCATCTTTTAAGAAACTAGACAAATTTATAGAGGCAATAATAACAATATTACAGCGTCCTGATTTTTACTAATGTTCAAGTTAGAAATTACGTTTCACACTTTTAATTACATTTTTTAGATTGTAGATTTTAACCACTATTAATAATAATGTCGCGACTGCATTTATGTAATCTGAATCAAGACAAAAGTATAAGATAAAATGGAAATGGCGTAGAATTTCTCATTATTTTACTCGTCAGGATCGCTTATCGTCAATCTTTTTACGCCGCTCTTTAATGAGATTGAAATTACACGTGTAATTTAATCGCATTTTCTTCAAACCATTACGATTGAGGTCAATATTTGGCAAAAGAGAGAGAGGATTTCGACCGTGATATAATAACATGAAGAGGATCATGATTCAATATTTCACAGTCCAGATATTCTTGGAAATGCTAATGGTTATGCATCGGTGTAGTGGAGTAAAAACGGAGAATGTCAGGAGTATGAATGCGGACACGAGCCTGATTGCGGCGAAGGGAAGCTGCGAAGCTCCTTTCAGCTTCTACTTGGAGAAAAGAAGAATTGCGACCCTCGGCGAAGGCGAGGACGGCGAAGTCATCAGCGCTGATAAATAAAACGTTAGAGCTACGCATCATGCCGCAAACTGTCTGTCGTCACGTAACGGTATTCTTATTACGCTCGTACAGAAATACACACACACATACATATCCTTCAACCCTTCGCTTCGTCTTTCTCTTTCGCTAGTCGAGGGTACGTTCAAAAGTGCTCGGGCTGGCTACAACGCGCACACGTGAGATCGGCCACCCTCCGTATGTATCCCTGTCTCTCTATCTCTTTCCATTCCAGCGTCGCTGCCACTTCGAGCTGGTGAAACGCGCGCGTACTTCAGTCAAACAAAGGCAACCTTCGTCGTCACCCCTTTACCCGGCATCACTCTTAACTAGTAGCTTAGTATGTACAGGCCCAGCTGTAATATTACGATCTAACATATGCGTGTACTCCGCAGGTACGCATGCGAGCTAGCCTGCAAGATACGTAGGCTCCTTTACCGTGGAATGTAGTTTGAGTAATTATTGTTCGCATATCGCTACGGATTAATTATTTCCTAGAATATAGCACATTTCGTAGCGATGTTATGCAGTGCAAATCATAGTTGAACTGTCTCGCGTCATACATTCTGTGTCTTTTAAAAACTTAGATATTGATATTGTTTGTTGAGATTACGATGTGAAAAAAAAATACTCGTTTTCTTTACACACATGTAAATCCCCGAGATCTAGAATATGGGATTACATTTAATTACGGTTAAAAATAAATCTGTATAATTACTCCATGTAATTGCGCTCTCGAGAGGCAGCAATTTGTAGACTAGTTGAAAAAGTCGACGATATACAATTCGGTCCACCAAGCCCGCATTCGTCGAGAGCCGCTTACTCTCGTTGTGTACAATACCGCGATCTCTTTATCCTTTTAGATCTCGCCAGCGAAAACAACGAATAATGTGTTCGCCTTGTCGAGAAACCGCATTGAACGTAGCGATGCCTCGTCGCATTCGTTTCGCGCGGAATAATGTGACGAAAATCGTAGGAAAGGGTCGTGCCCTGGCACTGGTTTGTTCGGCTTTTATCGTGGTATTTTCTCTTTCATGTCATTATACCGCGCTAGACAAAGGATTTAGTCGCATAATTTTCCTCGACCTATTAAACCATCGCTTATAATCATCCTTATTGATTCGCGTACCCCAGTAAGCGAAATGTTTGTGAGTAAGCGAATATGTTTGTTACGTAAATATATTACTATCTGTACTGTATTTATGAGAAAAAGAATACTTGCAAATATTACAATTTCTACATGTGAATAAATAATTGTTTAATTTTAATAAGAAAAGGTAGAAACCGGTTTTAATTATGCTCCTGTGAAATTTAGAGAGCTTTTTTTGCAACGTAAAATTCAGTTTTTACGTGAAAAATGTTACGACTTCAAAATAGTATGAAAAGTTTCGAGCGTTGTTTGCCTTGTGTAAAAACGGAAATAATGGGAAAATTTCGTAACATTTCCAACTGACTATTTTTAGAAATAGATTTTATTTCGTAAATTCAAATTTCCTTTCTAAACGTGCATTCGTCAATTACGACACACGAGGCTGGATTCATTTGGCTGTTTAGATCAAAGCACAGCGTTTACCGGCGCCAGTCAGGATTTTATTCGTTCGTCGATCGTGCGTGCAAATTCATTTCCGCAAAATTCCCGGTAGGGGCACAAAACGCGAGGAACGGAAAACGCGCCGATAAGTCAATCTCTCTGGGCGAGAATGAGAACGGAAGGAATTGACGCGTGTGTATGTACGCGCAGCCTCGCGCAAACACGGCGGCTCGAATTCACGATCAAAGAGTGCGTGTTTCCCACTTCTCTTTGTCGTTAGAGACCTGACTTAGCGCAGATCTTAGTTTCAGACAAATTGTCGAACGTCTTGACGCCGCGTGTATTTTGTCGATTACGACGCTTGACGATGCAAAAATTTAGGGAAGAAATTGCGGTGACGTTAATGCGCCTGTGAGAGCGCTGCTGAAGCGCAAAGCTTCTTGAACCCTGGTGACAAAACGCGCAAAACCAGGTTGCGATTGAAAGCCAGATTATAAAATTCTCATTTTACTCATGATATTCCAAGAATATAGTTCAGTGTAATTTGAAGGTTTCGAATATTCGTTACATATTTTTTAAAATTATGTGTGTCTTATACATATTTATATAATTTAAAGAGATTAATAAAAAATGTCAACAGTCACGATTTATAAAATCTTTCTTATTTTAATGTGGAAACCACAGAACTAACAATGTTTATATCTGTAATATTTTTATAACCTATCTTGTCTAATTAATTATCAAGCATTAATCAATTCTATTTAATCTTTAGCTTTTGTTTTAATATTTTAAGATAAATTTCATATAAATGCATCTATTTGGGCCTTGAAATTAATCCGTGCTCAATCTGCGTTCTGCCCTTTCGGCAGATGAGTGGTCTCTCTTTAATGGAAGTGGTGCGTTTAGCTTATTCGTGTTAACGCTTTCTCTCCCGAATCACTCTGGCGTTAGGAATTGTTCGAAGCCGACGGCAGCGACGAGGGCTGCTGCTGCTGCTGCCCTGCGAACTGTGCTCCAGTGTTATGTTTGTGAAATTATCCGAGTAGTAATTACGGTACGACGGAGTGTAGTGTATGGCGGCGCACGATGACTGGTTCGCCGATTATTTGTGACAAATGATTATCGTCATTCTCTTGTCTGTCACAAACGATCGTTCGCAGCGTCGCTTGCAGCAGTGATGTTGTTGCAAAGGCGAGCAATGATTTGCTTGGATGCACGCGATGATCATACGTTGTTGCACCGCACACGCACGATCGCGGAAGTGTCGAGTAAACACGAAATCTTACAATGCAATTATTTGTATCAACGTTACGCGTGATAATATATATTATATGAAATTTATTACTTGTGCAGAGTAATACCTAATTTTACTTATCTCATTAAAAATGCTTTTAAAACGAGTGGAATGTATCGTTATATTTCTTTGTTGCACATTGCGAAATTGCGAAGATCGAAGCTAAAGTGAAAATCCAGTCACAAGGAGACTTTGAAAGTTCATTTAAGCGACTTCGTCTGAAATGACGAAAGGCTTTTGTTCGATGTACATCAAGTTAGCACCGCCATTTTATTTAAAAAAAATAATAAAAATTTTGCTATGTCGTGCTAAGTTTATGCTACATTGTGCGGTAAAAATTAATCACTTATCTCAAAAGACAAAGCGTGAAATAAAAAAATAATTTTTTTACACTTTTAAAATGGCGGTGCTACTTCATATAGATACATCAATGCAACAAGTAACTCACCAGCCGTCGCTGTTGNCTTACTTCCCCCCGCTTTCGGCTATCCTTTTCCACCATTCTGTAATTCCTCGTATCCTCACTTCACACAATTACACTATCACTATCACTTGAATGACCTTTTTATATGCTTGCACTATCACTATCACTATCACTATCACTCGAGCGGCTTACCTACGCCGTAGGTAGGCGACGGAACGAATTCGATTGGATTATCGCGACGATTTTCGAAATTTCGAAGACGATCGCGCGGATTAGCAAACGCGCCGGACGATCGCCTGTTGTTTAATTAAATTCGACGACGATTCTGATGCTTGATACTTGTTCGTCCGCGATATTCACTTTCAACAGGTTAAAAGACGAGAGTTCATGAAGAATAGGTAATCCGATCTCAATCTTCATAATGGGATCAAGAAAAAGTACACTTTTCGAAAAAATTAACCGAAATGTAAACGCGAACAAGGCTCGAGTTATCACTTTTGAAATTTCAAAATCAATTTTTACATCGAAAACAAAGATTTATGTGCTTTTAAGCAATCATTAAGCAAACGAAGTGCGAATTGAATCGCGACGCGCTTGGAGATATCGAATGTTCCGCGCTTTGTATGTTTCTCACAATCGTTTTTCAAAAATATAATATCACTATCACGGTATAAAGTAATAGAAGGACCGAGGCGATCGCCCGTTACCCGATTCGACACTTCCAACTTTCCGAATTCGTGTACGATGCTTTCCACGGACGAAGAATCACGCGGTCGCGGAGTATTAACGATACGTCCTCGCGCTCCGATTTCCGCGACAGAACTGAAGTTTCCGAGGTTTTGGAAAGCATTGGAAGGAGAAAAATTATGGGAAGGGGAAGAACACCTCGGACACATTTCCGAGAATCGACTCCGCGAGTTTCTTTCTAGGAAACCAAAAAACGAGGCACCTCGAGCGAGCGACGAAAAACTCTGCAAAAAAGCGAGCGCGCCGAGCGCGCCGAGCGCGACGTTCTTCGAGGAACTGAAAATGTAAACAAACGCCGGATCGCGGAGCAGAAATTTGGTCCTTGTTTCCACGAAGTAGAGCTGAAAGACTTACCAAATATGGTAAATAATAGGAAAGATCGCTGGCCGTCTCCGAATGGAGATGAGAGGAACGCTTCGCCGATTATATTGATGTCCGAGCACGTAATTTGAAAACTGAAGGACTATCCGCGGTGTAAATTATACAAGCGAAACTCGCTTGTGACATTGTTGATGTTATTACGGCGAGATAGGGATAATATAATTTTATTAAATAAAAATTGTACTGTGTTGTGCTAAATTTGTGTTACATTGTGCCGTAAAAATTAATCGCATATCTCAAAAGACAATTCCGGATAGATAATTCGTACGCGTAACTCGTATCCGCGTAATTCGACTTGGTAATAATCGGATACGGACAGAAATGCATACCCGAGCTGTGCTAGTCTAACACAAGTCAGCACAATTAGAGATTTTCGCTCAATGATATTAAAGGCACTTTATTCTCTCACGTGTTCGGATTTTTGTTTTATATTTCTTTTTAAAACGAGAAGAAATGTGATTGGAATTTTTACTGCACAATATACGATAGTTAACGTTGTATCAAACACAATTTTTATTTTGTCGCTAAATGAAAATGGCGGTGCTGGCAAAAAAATAATTTTTTTTATTTGATGCTTTGTCTTTTGAAATATGTCATTAATTTTTGCAGCACAATGTAGCACAAACTTAGTACAATACAGCACAATTTTTATTATTTTTTAAAAATAAAATAGCGGTGCTAACTTCATGTACATCTTTCGTTCGGCCTTATTTCGCGCGGACGAGCGAGCTACCGAACAACGTTGGGCAAATTGCATTTACGATAACGCGTGTTTAATTCGTGCATTAA
>JAJVSH010000035.1:516318-552802 GCA_021460005.1 Tetramorium alpestre | reverse complement strand
TTTTTTTTTGTAGCCGGTGGCAAAGAAAAACGGTAGGATGTTTCGCGGGCCGTAAACACGGGAAAATTATCGCGCGGAAGGGATGAAAGGTGGCCGTTGCAACGTAATAGCAAATCCTTCTTTTCTGCGTCCGGCGTGGAAAAATAGGCTTCGCTCGTCGGCGAAAGCACGCGCTCGCGATCACGCTGAATTTATGGCGCCGTTTTGATGATAACTCGACTTTTCGAGCATTAGCGCCGAGATAATTGCCGGCGAATGAAAGCGTAAATAAAAACGAGCTACCGTCGTCCTTTTTATCGCAGCCAGTAATGATTTACGATTTACGCATACGACGAAAGCAATATTCCTGAATATTCAACGGGCATTCCGAGAAATTGCATAAAAGATAAGCTGCGCGTTTACTGGATTATGTATCGTTAAAACAGAGAATTTATTTATCGGATTTTCTTCTTATCGTTATTCTTGTGCTTCTAAAATTTCTACGTTATGTCGTATTATTATCATCGTCCAGTTTTTATTGTTCTAAATCATAATGCAAACATATCTTGGTCTGTGAGACAATTTTGAATCTGCCTGCACGCGGAATGGCGGAAGAGGCGTTTGTTGCGCTAGGTTTATATTTGACAGATATCGAATGATATTTCCATCCGGCGAACTTTTGTTTCTGTTCACCGATGAGTACAAAACTGCGAGCTTCGATATATGATGACATTCGTTTCCCGGATCTACGTTTTTCTTTTGCTCACGATTCTGAAACTTTGCGATGGAAATGCAGCACGACGTGGAAGACAGATTTATCGTTGTCGAATCGAATTTTCTGATTAATGAACGATAAGCTGGAACACGTCAACAAGACAGGGAAGTAATATCGCAAGACAATTTTACGATTTCTAAATTTGTAAATTACAAAAAAGCAATTTCATATTTATGTGCAATTAACTATCTTCGTAGAGTCTCTCTACAAATATAATATTTCAAAAACTTTTGTAAGAAATGCATACAAAAATACACGTTACAATTTATATTTTATAAGATAAAAATGTTTTGAATTGAAGGACCAAATTGAAAGATTTATTGAAATCTATATTGAGAGATATGATTATCTGTAAAATTGCCTGTTATGCAATACGAACAAGACGCGTTGTCCATGGTTAACGTATATTATTCTATACGTGGCGCGGCAGCTCATATCTAATTGCATGTGCGATGAATAACGAGAGAACGAGAGAGAGAGAGAGAGAGAGAGGGGAGGGGGAGAAAGAGACAGAAGTAAAACAATAGGGTGTCTCGGGAACAGGGGCGAGATGCGGCCGCAGAAAGGAGAATAAAGGTGTCAGATAATGTGATATATGGGATCGATTTGAATCCGGCGTTTAAGCCGCGAGCCATAATTCAATCTCGAGCGCCTTTTCCTTCCTTCTCCATCTCCGCGAGTCTCCCTTTTCCTTCTCTTCGTCTTCAGCCTCCGCCTCTCGCTCGGCCGTCTACTATCCCTCAAGGGCACGTTCGATACTCAATATATACTTAGGTACATACATATCGGAGCTACTCTCGCGGTACCCGGTCCCGCGTATAATATATACGCGTATCGCGTACCCCGTTGACTCTTTAAGGCCTCGTACACATTGTCTTCTTCGATTACGGACGGATTTCCTCATGGGATTATCGCGCCGCTCTCAGATTCGATATCGCGTCTCGTAATTTCCAGCTCGATGCATTAATAACGCTCGAATGATCGTTTTTAAAATTCTTGCTCGTGGGAACGAGGATAAAATGTAAAATGAACTTCTCTCTCGGAAGTTATTTTCATCTTTGTTATGAAATTTTGTAACATTCACAAAATGTTCAACAAGGAACAACGCGCTTATTTCTCGCAGACTCAATGGCACGGGTATTCCACCATTGTTATCGATTCACGTTAATTCCGAATATTTGATTACAGTTCTCAACGTTGGACGCACACTCGATATTAACATGGTTAAATTATAGTCGAAAAAGTAATCAATCGCGTGTATTTCGTTCGCGAACAAAATAAATCGAGAATGCGATAGGAGCGCAAGAGTCACGCGCGAATGTGGAATTTATTTCGTATGGGATTCGGCCGTTTTGCAAAGCGCGTCTTATGTCGTTGACGTGACGAGACCGGGTTCACGTTTTTCCACATGGCTGTGTGCGTAAAACGCGTGTCGAGACGTCTGGGTCTGGGCACGTAAGAGAGGGCGGCTCAATGATATTCGAGCGGGAAATCTGAAGATCACGTAGCAGACTCTTCACGCGTACGTAAATCGTTATCGTACAAACGTAATGCAACGAAAGCATTCTATCGTCGTTTCTCATATTCGCAGTGCAATTTCAAAATTTTTCTACCGATACCATGTATGAAGAAAAAGAAGAAGAAGGATGTGCATACAATTTATACAATATGTATATAATTTCAAACAGAAAACACATCAAATAAATGCAAACTTTGGAATAGCGTGTTTTCTTTAAATTATTATATGAAGATTGTAAAATACCTATGTTTCAAGGTTTGTTATACGATTATTGTATATAATTGCATAAACATTGCAATCAAATTAATTATTCTATTAACGCGTACAAATGCTTGTTTTCTTTTGTATTTGAAATTTAATTATTTTGCATATTTATTAGATATTAGATATAATAGAGTCTACACATTTTAGAAATTATAAGGATTAAATTATAAGGATTATAAGGATTAGAAATTATAAGCATTCTTAATAAAATTAAAATTTTTAATAATTTTAATAGAATTAAAAATTATTTTGACAACACAGATAAAAAATGCCATTATTAAGCGATTATTCATAAGAATGAAATAGATTTTATCACAAATCATTTCACCGCTGTTTTCTGCTTCGTTCTTTTGTGCACAAATCCCTCGGAGAAACACTCGGATCTCTGAAATTTCAAACAGAAATATCAATTATTATTACTATCGACAGGCGCTGATAAATAAATATGCATGCGAATGTTTTGTGTAAAGAAAGAAAGCATGGTCTCTCTCTCTCTCTCTCTATGTATGTACAGGTAAATTATTTTAAATCTACACTTTGCATTTATATTTATTCACATTTTTAATCAAATTCGCTTTTCATTCACGTACACAAACTTCACTCACGTATACGTTAGAAGTCTAACAATGCCAAGTTTTTTTGAACGACATATTTTAATCCTTTCGGAATATGTATATCACCGAAATATATATATTTCCGCAAAATGATCAATTTTCTATTTAATTAATGAATTAAATTTATGATATGTGTAAAACGCATACGGTTGGCGCGCGACAATTTCATACGACATATCATTTTATAACAAAAATACATTAACAGATACTCTATTACACGATGATTTCCAATTCTACGACATTTTATGACACACATTCTCGGCAAGACTGACGTTTTTTTCGCGCGTTTTTTCGAGAGAATTTCGAATATGAGCTAATGAATATGAGCTAAATATATTGAATTTTTTGTCAACATTTCATTGTATCGATTAATTCATCAGCCATTCGATGTCACTCGTAACTCCACTTCACTTCGCGTAGATTTATGAGAACAATATTATACGCGTGTCACTTGCCGCACGATCGAAAGACGTCACGAAAAAATTTTCGGATTAATTACAATATTTTAATAATTTGGTCATTGTTCGACGATGTTCGCAAACGATCTGTGCTAGCTCGCGTCGCGAGAACTTAATTGCTGTTTGCTTCAGTGAGAAATGATGATCGAAAAGACATCGATGAAAAGACGTCTTTTCGACTCAAAAGATATCGAATCGATATCGATTCGACATCGACGCGATGCCTTTTCGACTCAAAAGATATCGAATCGATATCGATTCGACATCGATTTGATCAATTATTTCTCACTGGGGCGTATCGGTGCGAAGTTGGCGCTGCGAATCTTTCGTACGTAATGCACAAGACAGATATTAACAATACGAATTTGTTTTTCCAAACAACATCGCGGTTCTTTCCCAATGAGTAATCTGTGGAACATTTCAACTTTATGTCAGTCGCGTACAATTGTATATCACATATTTGAAGTGAGCGACAATTAAGCTGATTAAGTTCTTTACGCATGTGCGCTTTTGAATCGCTGTCAGTTAAACACTTTGTTCAATTAATCTGGTTTAGGAAATCAATGCGGCTGTTTTTCGCAGTACACAGTACACAAGAATTAAAATGTTACACTCGTAGACCACTAAATTAGCGACAAAAATACGGCGCGACTAACGTCGGGCGAAATGAAAATGATCGCTTTCGAAAAATGTCATATTCTCCTCGGGATCTTTGTTTGTGCAGCATCGCGAAGGAGTTGCGGCGGGTTTCGGAGCGTTGCGAGAACGCACATGCACATGATAGGTTCGTCGTCGAAAGAGTGAAAGAGAGAGAGAGGAAGCTACGGGAAAACGGAGACGGTTACGCGCCGTACGTATTCCAGACAGCGAGAGATAAACAACGGCGCGGGCGAGGGGTGAGGGAGGGAGCACGGGTCCCGTACGCGCTCGCTTCCGCGGGCGTACGGGCCGGCTAGGACATAGTAGTGGGAGTGGGGGGGAAGGGGGAGAGGAGGGATAGCCGAACGGCAGCCGAACACAGAGCAGTACACGCGCAGCCGCCGGGACGCGCGCATCTCGTGTGTGTGTCTCGTACAAACTCGGGGGGGAAGGCGAAGGAGTGGGAGAAGCCCGCGAAACCGAGATCAACGCGGCCACTGCGCGTTCGGGTCTCGCGGTCGCTTCAACGCTGGCGGCGCGATCGACAGCGAATTCTCGATTCACGAGTGCACGAAGCTTCGTCGTGTCCGGAGTGTCACGTGATTCGCTAGTGCGCTTCGCCCCGAATACTCGCGACACGCGTGAAGTTGCAGTGACTGTGCCGCTCGTCGCTCGGCTGCAGCCGCATTATTGTCTGGCGCGACGCGGGAACGAGGTACGATGATTTCGGCGTTTTCATTGAGAACTCCGGACGCTTTCGCGCCGTCGATCTCCCTCGATCCGCGATTGCGTAGCGTCGCGCGCGCTACTTTCGCGGCGCACTGAAAAGTTGCCGAGCGTGTATTCAATCTCCGCCGAAATGGCGTCCCGTCGCGACGGCGTCAGACTCGCGTCGGCGAATTAACGTTAACGTTGGTCTTTTTCAACCTTGGCTTTCTCTAATTACAGATCGAGCGACGAAGCGCGTCGAGGATCGGAGTGCGTTCCGCGGGACTTTGGCGCGATCGTGCGTTTCGGTGTGCGCGGAACGTCCGCGTGCGGGTGAAAAACCGCGCTTGTTCGGCTCTTTTACGTGGATTTCGAGAGTCACGTCGGATTGTTTCGGCGCGGTCGCGCGCGCCGGGCGCGAGCCGCGTGAAGTGAGCCGCGCGACGTGTGAGCCGTTGTGTCCCGTTCGAGATTCGAATTCCCCGCCGCGATCGCGAATCCGCGAGTGTGCGAACGCGGTCGGCGTCAGTGCGGCCGAGTGACTTCTCCAGCGATGCGTCTGCATGGAACGAGGGTGTCGCGGAAGAAGGAGGATGATCTAACGATCGATCATGAAGCGTCGCGCCGTGGACAACGCTAAGGAACGCCACCTCTGCTACGAAATCCGGCACGCCAGTTTCGGTGAGTCGAAAATTTGTCTGTGTTATGTGACATTGTCTTAAGAAAATGTATATTGTCTTTTTGTAATTTTCGTTTAATTTAAGTTTTGCTGGTACTTTTACGTCCGAGCGATATTGATCATTCTGATAGTTTAGGTTATACGAACGAATACCATTCTCTTTCTACATCCAATATAGAATGACGTTATGATTACTATGACTTTTATGAAACAGAGTATTTTTTTTGCAAAATTCGCTTACTTCAATGTTGCGTGACTCAATTCGATTTTGGTTATGTCACTATGCAATTTTTTCATCTCGTAATTACGTTAACGTACGCTATTGGAATCGTCAGGTGTATAATTTCTGCTTTTTCCAATGGTTCTTGGAGTATCCAATACAGCTGTATTGCACAGCACAATTATACATACAGAATATAATTGCAAGGTCGTAATATTCGGATTTTGCGATGCATATATTTGTCATGTAAATAGATATTGTGCAAATAAAATAGCTATTCCTAGATATTAATAACGCAAATGGCAAATATATTTCGATTTTCTATTTCTATTAACAAATTACACTTTTATTAAGTATTTTTTCTTATTGAAAATTCTATTATTAAAAGAAGAAAAGATTTATGTAAATAAATCTTAATAATAGAAATTGAACGCCTACAAGCGTTTTGTGGCTCACATATTTTTTACACAGAAAAACTCTGTCATTTTTTTTACAAAAGAGTTATTTCAATTTATGCCGTACGATTCGTAATATGAAATATTATTTAATTAATATCACAGCGTGATAATTGTTTAACATAACAATTTAAAACATTGAGATAAATCACGATGGGACTAGAACTTTTTATCTCAAAATTATTTCAAACGCGACGAACCTAATCGCGGTTGTTGCCGCAAAACGTAGCACTCGCGAAAACGTAGAAAACGACGTGACGCATTCGGCCACTCAACGAAAAGATCGTTATAGTCTGGTGCAGCTTTCGTGGAAGGTTGGAGAACGCGACACGATTCCGTTGAAGAAGACCACCTCTTCAAGTAGGCGCTTAAACGTCAACATCTTGGAGAGCCCAGTCACTCGGTACGAGTGCATCGGTGGAGTGCGCGGCAGCCGCTCCGTCCTCTCATGACGTCTCGGTTTCCTCTCTTCTGCCCTTCCTTTGCCCTTCTCTGAAAGAGAAGCGGCAAGAATTAATGCGCGGTATAACGAGGAATTCATATCAACGGAATATTTCCAGCCGTTCTATTAATTGCGCTTCCATTTCCGCTCTACCGATCGCGTTCGTGATATATGTACGCGAAATATATTCTGAAGTTGCTTACCGCATGGGTTGTATTCGCAGTGAGATAATTTGGAGCATAATAGTACGCTCCAGGGAGATAGCCGATTGCAGCATTTATTTAGAGAAGGGTAATTTTTTTTTCGTAAATTATGTTGGTGCGAAAATCACGGATTCTACCATAGGTAATTTCGTCGTGGTTTTCACTCGAAGCAATATCGGTTATCGAAATAATTTGTTGCGAAATATATTTCACGCCGGATGTTTTTTTATGATGGTAAAATTATTTTTTAATTTAGTAAAAATTTTTATATTTATTTTGTAAAAATTTTATTGAGGAAAAGGTAGCGTTAAATGTATTGAAGTCACAATGGTTGATTGCAAACTGTATATTTAGAGTGGCATAATTGAACGCGAAGTAAGTGATGTTACAACTTTCTTTGCATCTTTTTCTTAAAACACCTTTTATTGTATATAAGAGATATTTTTATTTCTAAACTGTAACTAAAACTGTATTAGAGCAAGATAGCTTAAAGCGAAATATATTTGAATCTATTTAGTAAGAATATTCGCTGTATTCGTGCTATTATCTCCTATTTCAAAATATATTCGGTTACACTATATAATCAAGAGAGTTAGTTTAATACAAAATATAAATTTACAACATAAATTTACAACGAAACTATACTGAGCGTAATATGAGCCGTTATAGGATACATTTAGTATCATATTATATGTAATATTCCACGTAATATATCATGGATTGTATTGAAGGAAGATAGCAATGCAGAGTATGTGTGAAACAATATCTAATCACGAACAACATTCGCGATAGACTGGATTCCATTCCAAAGTATATTGCTCTCGGCGTGTAACACACATAGCAAAATATATTCGTACCTCTATAACTTAGTACAATGCACATGGGTTTATCATGGGTAATATTCGGCTCAACGTAACTTATCATTATGTATATATATATTACGAGATATATGGCTTATTGAAGATTGCGTTTGAAACTACTATCGGCTATGCGGAGCAATTAGTTATTTTATCGCAGAGTACGTATGGAACAACGTATCGCGACAGCAATCGATAGACAAAGATAGAGAACGAACGCAGGTGACAGAGATGATGGGAAAAAGGGATGAAGGCGAGGGATGGGCAAAATCACGGAGTAGAGGAAAGCTGGAGAAAATTGAAGAGGTCGCATCGTTGATGAGCGCGCTGAACCAGGCTCTTCAGATCTAGGGGAGGTCCTACTCTAATTTCAGCGAGACGCTTCTTCTCCGCGCCTCTCTTCCTATTTTCGCGGTCTTCGTTTTAGAGAGGCTGTGTTGAAAGCGAGACTGTGTGTCATGTAAGTATGGGAGAGAGGCGCAAGAAAGAGCAGAGACGAATCACTTGTCCTCGAAGAAGTTCCGTCCGTCGAGTGCGGTGTGAAGCCCTCCAATGAGGTGACGGGAAACAGAGAGATGGTCTTCTGTCCGTGACTTTCCACCTCGCTGAGAAATTTTCCAATTGAGCGCCTAACCTCGAGCCGGATTAATGTTTAACCCCGTTAACAATGGACGCTTTTAAGAAACGTTGCATGCGCCTAAAAAACTCGGCCAAGATGTGCCACTAAAAAATGCAGTACGTTACTTAAGCCTCTTGTGCCTAAGTAATATTTTTCACTGTAAGGAAGCAACTTACATGGTATATTTCGTAAGAAATGGGTTTTGTGCGAGCAGTAAAATATAAACATGTGCGTGGAGTTTTTTAATGGATGTATAATTTCTAAAATTTAAAAAAAGAGAAGAAAATTCAGATGAAAATTCTTTAAGATATTAAAGAAAGATGACTTTAGAGAAATTAATGATAGCAAATGATTTGATATGATCGAGCTTAGATTATTCAAGTTTTTCCTTTTTACAAAATTTCATAAAAAGTTAAAATTTATTTTTAATTTTATAAAATTTAATCAAATAATTGGATTTTAAATTAATTTATAAAATTGCATATATACAATATATGTATACATATATGTATAAGCTATAAAATTATAAACATATGCACTGCCATAATTTATAGCAAAATTTTACTAATATATTTATAATAGAATATTATTCTACAGTTTTCTTCATTTAAATTTCTTTAAAGAATGATATTACATTTCTTTATTTTATTTTTATCTCATAATTAATATTAATATCCTCTCAAGTGCGTGTAAGACTTAATTAAATTTATTAAAAGTAATGAAACATAATGATGCTAAAATCTATCGTTCGCGAAATGACGCCTTCAAATAATAGATTGATGGTTATACATATATACTAATGAAAATAATCTGCGATTTTTTTCATTATTTTCTCTAGAGGATCAAGTTTATTAGGTGTAAGAATTAATGCCATTACTTTATCATATTTACATATTTACTATAATTAGCAATGTAAAATTTGCGGGGCACAGAAGGATGCGACAATCGAAAGAGGAACGGAAATGCGTGTAGAGGATGGCATAACGTTTCATTTTGAACGAGGAGCATTCTCCACGGCCGGCTGGCTCACTCTAAACAGGCAATATTACCTATTGACTTTAGCTCGTAGGGCTGGTCGACGGTGGACTAAACCGTATACGAATTTCATCGGAATTTGTCTATATGCGGTTTTATCTTATATCAATTTTAATTTTAATTTAATTTTAATTCGATTATCAGAATAACTAATATCGAAATATTAAAACAGAAATATTAGTATTATAGAATTATAGATTCTTTTTTAAAGAAAAAAATACAACTACAGTGTTTCAAATGCGATAATTAAAATTGATCGAAAAACGTTAAAAAAGCTGCAGGAGGAAAATTAGAAAATGAAGAAAATCGAAATAATTTAATTTACAGAATTAATTTTTTTTTCTATTTTTTTTTTATTTCTAAAATACGCCTCTTTAAAATACGAGTTTCTTCGTCTCGGGTTATTCCTATAGCTATATATCTGAATTAAAGTCTTCTGGTTTTTAGCGAATGATTACTTTGCTGGAAATTTTTGTCGAAGTATGATCTCGGCGCATGTTCATTCCGACAGCTGTCCAATTTGTCCCGCGTCTGGTGCATCTCCAGCATCTCGCACGAACTATTCAGCTTCGTATCGAGCATGGACGCTCGTAAAATTTCGAGCTCTGGCCGCGCGAGTACGTGGATTTCTTTGCGTTTTTGCTCATCCTATGATTTTATCTTTGCATCTTACTCCTTTTAATCTCTTAATGGATCTTTGCGGAGAAACATTCTTGACTTGCGGTCTTTATTTTTTTTTTGCATCACAAAATCTGATTTTTTTTGATGATTTACGTGATTATAACGAGTTTTAAACTCTAGCATATTTATTTTACTTGACTGAATAAAACGTGTCTTTATCATGGTGATTATTTTTCAGTTTCTATTATGTAAATTTGTTCTGTTTGATTATTCGTTGCTCGGTAGATTTATTATCGCGATGGAAATGATATCATAACGTTTGTTTTTCTTGTAGAAAATATTTTCCTAAAATTGTAATAATAAAACCTGCTGCCATTATACATGTTAAAAACAACATTACCACTTGTATCTCATATCGTTATCGTAATTTTTAATATCGCATTCCAATACTGTAATGTTTGTCCTGTTTCAATTACATTTTACACAGTACATATTGTCATTCGCATAAATTCGTGATCACGTACATGAAAGAAATACAAAGAGTTATTATGAAAAATAAAAAATTTATACATTTTTAATTTTTTCATATTTAAAATTAGAACCGTGATAGCAATAGTGTTTTAAAATTTAAAATCGATTTCAATATTTGAGTATTCGACAATATATTTGTTATATTACATTTGTAGTATTGTGAAATTTAGAATTTTTAATAATCTGTCTTAATGGAAAATGTATTAATCACATATTAAATGCTAATTGAATGATTTATTTCTCATTAACGTGTTATTTAAAAAATGAAGTACAATATAATGGACTAACAATTCTTTTTTCTTTATTGTAATAACTTATGAACAGAACTATATATTCTCCCATTTCCATGATGAAAAGTCAAATATCAATGGATCATCGGAGAGTACGTGGCACATCGGCGGTACGCCATTCGTCATATTATCGGTTTACCGGTGTGTATATTTTTTTACACGTTCTAATTATATCCGTCGCGCCCGACCCTATGTACGGTCAATCCGGATTTCGGTCGGTCGTCGGGCGAAATAACTCGAATCATATTACACGTGCGTTAATATGCCGCGTAACGCACTGATCCATGCCGAAACGAGCAACGAATAATAAACGAACGGATCGGTAATGGAACGCTTGGATGCGAGACGCAAGACGAGTCGATTTTTTTTTCCAATAAATGAGTTATTTGCCATTCGGCGTACGGTTTCCAATTCTCATCGCAAGATCTAGTCATATCCGAGAGACCTCTTCTGCAGTCATCGAAGCATAGAATGTCGACATAGGATCACGTCGATATGATTACCGTCATTATCGCAAGATAATTTTGCAATAATCAACAATGAGATTGTTAATACAAAACTTTTAAAAAATTTAATAAAATCAACCTTTGAAAAATCAAGACACAAGGTGCTTTGAAATAAGTGTAAAAAGTTACTAATAGGTACAGTTTTATCAATAGTACAGTAATATCAATATATATTTTATATCAATTTGAATTTTATTCATCAAAAGAATTAAATAAAAATTATTTTAATATTTATTTCTAACTGTGGTTTTAAAAATGTTACTCGTAATTATTTTTAATCACGATGTTTTTTCTGGGACATGAAAATATTACAATACGAAACTTTATCCTTGTGAAATTGATTTTCCCAAATAAAACTTAAAAAAGTGCATTTGCTTCTAGTTTAGGCGTTTAATTTGACTGGTTGATGTGCAGGAAGTTATTATGAAGGCCCTACGATATACATACATATATTGGTCCTCGTGTCTCTTATATCTTCGATAATTATTCATTTTCCTGCGCGTAATTTGGTTTGATTTAATTGCAAACGATGGATCGTCCGTCGCGTTTGCAGAGGTTTGCCCGATTCTCTTCGCTGCGCTCTCTCTCTCTCTCTATATATATATATATAGAGATTGGCAACGACCCTTCATGGATTTCCCAGACTGGTTCAATATAAACTGCAATTTAATTGCCGAGCCGGCCAATAAACCATGCTCTTCCTTCGTAATTTCGCGGCCGAGGACTGCTCATTGCAAAATCAAGGACGCACGATCAAATTCGGGAATGATCGCAATTAAGACATTTTTCCGTCTTATTTCTGCTTCTTTATCTCTTTGTTTTTATCGAAGATTGAGATCGTATTTTTAACCGGCATCTTTTTAATCCTCGATCTTTTTAATTCTCGATCTTTTATCCTCGATCTTTTTAATTCTTACCGCGCTCGTTATTAAAGTCGCCAATTGCAATTAAATTTATTATTCATGTACAATAATTTAAATGTCAAATTTGGTATGGTACAATTATTTAAAAATTATATGTTTTTCTATATAACAGATATTTCTCATAATAGATTCATTGCCCTTTGTAATTATTCACAAATTAAGAGTTATTGTTTACCGAAAATTATTTGTGTGCAATTTCGGCCGATTCTGTACATTACATGCATTGCATGTGCTCAGTCAGCGACTAATTGGCAACGTGAAATTAACATGCTTTTAAATTAAATTGATATTTTAAATGTTATTTTATCCGGTTGTTCGTATATTTTCTTCATAATTGTTTAAGCCATGATATAAAGTAAGAGATATTCTTCGAAAGGATGCTATCGCGATTTTCGATGTTCCGTTGTATATTATTTCGATATTGGTAGCGATTATCAACCGAAATTCGAAAANCTGCGAGCGAACGAACGAATACTACCCCGTTTATCCGGCGACGACGGTAATTACCGGGCTATGCGAGGCCGCCTCGCGCCATTAAATTAATCTGCCGCCATCGATATCGCCCGGCCGTGGCAAAATCCGTGGCCTTATGGCGATAAATACGCAGTTACGTCGATCGTCCAGTCCTGCTGTATTTTACTCCCGGCTCGCGATTTGTCACCTTTTATGCACCTTTTATGTCCCGACCTATTTCTTAAACACTCGTTTCTATCGCGTGCCTTACCTATGTTACCGAGAATACGTGTTGCTTGTACGCTGTATTGTACACTGCACACTGCAGTAAACGTGTGCCTAGGAAGAACGGCGACACTTATAGCTACCTAGTAGACGTAGGCAGTGTCATGGGACATCGGGTGACGTTCGATCCAACATCAGTTGAGAAAGATTCCAGAGGGTGGTATTGTGTCGTAGGAAGAGATAGAAATCCAACTGGGATTGGAACTCGAGAGGAATTTCTTCGCTTCAGGTACCGTCGATCTTGCATCACTCGTTATTGCATTAACATCTGGTACATGTGGTACAGCTATTAGAAAAATCTTTATCTATTAGAAGAGTCTTTATTGCAATTTCTTCGTTAATTAATCCTCTGCGAATTAACCCATACGCAATGTACGCACATCTGCAAATTCAAAATATCGTATACAGATTTATTACAATCTAGATATAAAACATCTATATTCGAGAAGAAACAAGCAGTTTTTTAAATTCCAAACGTTAGGAGTTTTTTAAATTCCAAACGTTGTTTAATAATATAGAGATATTTTTATTAAAGAAAATTTTTCATTATATACATTTTAAATTGGCAAATAATTTATATAAATTTATATAATTTATATATAAATAAATTTATAATTTTTAAATAATTTTGGAATAATAATTGCATCAATTTTTTCAAGTGAGAGAAGCGTAATGAGAAAAAACAAAAGATATTTACAAAATATTCAAATTGTAAAGAATTAAAAGAGAAAATCTGTTTACTTTGCTTACGTCGATTATCATTTTTGACTAAAGATCAGAAAGTATCTTGCAATTTCTCATTACTGCACATCGGTAGCATGATGAATGAATCGAATGAATAAGAACATCTGAAACTCTTTCTTTAATAAATCCATGTTTAAACAAAGATTTTGCGTCTATAGATCAATTGGGACTTTACAGTTAAGAAATGATCGTATTGAAAACCAGAGATGCATTTGCAATTCGCATGCTTAACAAAAAGATTACGTGATCTTTTTTACTGTATGCGATTTCAACGAGAATTTTGTAACGAGAATTATTCATATCGTTAAATATTGTTTTCGCCTTGAAATGCGCGAGAAAAATTCGTTAAAATACTGTAGATGGAAAATTGATAGAAAAATATGAATTTATATATTTATGGAACACACATATTTCACATAAAATGACTATATTTCCAAGTTTGATATTTTGCTTCAGACATTTTGTATAATATTGCGATATTTTATCAAAATAATCCAAGTATATCATTTTAGGAGTTTAAAATGAAGCAATTGATCTTTTATTATTATGTAACATTTTCTTGTTTTAAAATAAAATTGATGTTTTTCAAAATCGACAGTATATATGCAGGAAGGGTTTTGAGATTCCTATATTTAAAAAATAGAATTTATAATAGAATAATATTAGTAATTTAATAATGCATATAAATTTTTTACGTACGAGCTAATTGTTAATCTCAAACATTAAAAACAACGTGCTTCTTGAATTTGCGATACAATATCAAATAATTATTTTGTATTTGATATTGATTGATAATTATTTGAAGTTATTATTTATAATATTAAAACTATATTATTAATTATTTTCAAAGCTTTTCTTCAATTTGATTAAAATGAACGTGTTCTCGCGCTGACAAATTCTAAGCAAGATAAAGTCAAATCCGCATACCATCTGGTACTCGGAATGTCCGCCGCATTACTCTTGAAAGCTCACGACTCTCTCAAGAGACGCACCTCGCGGCGCGCGTGTATTCATCGCGTAATTAACGTCTCGTAATTATAGGTGCGCAACAGAGAAAGAGAGAAAAAGAATAGTCGGAGTTCTATGCTCGCGCGAACGTGTTCTCGCTTTTCGATCGTGGGCATTAGGAGCTTTCACGAGGTCGCACCGTATGAATAAGGAACTCTGAAGAGGGTGTTATGTGTATTATAAACCTTTCGATGTGATAGTCCAAGAGTCAGGGTTTACGAGCTGCTCATCGGTCGAGACCTGGCTCGTTCTTAAAACTTTTGAGGCAGTCAGCTCTTTTTCATTGTTTCTTTCTCATTCTCTCATTCTCTCTTTCTCTTCCTTTCTTTTTTCTCCTTTTCAGTTTATTTTCCTCTTATTTTTTTCTTTCTTTTGGACATTTCTATTCGTATGCGTACATTTACATTCGTCTAATTAACAACTGCTCACCCGGTTAATCATATGCAAATGTTAATATTTTGCAAACGATGCCACGAGGACGTCTTTAAGTCACCATCACGCCGAGAATCATCTGTGTTCGTGGGAAAACCGATAGAACGATTCTCTCTTCTGTATCTATCTGTAATATCTCTCTTTCTCTCTCTCATTCGGGACACTACTTCGGCATTGACGAATCGAGGTGGTTGACCTCCCAGTTCTTTAAGAGACGCGCCAACCTCTCTCCACCTGACGCCCGGCAATGAAGCTGTACGGCGATTCTTCACCGCCGAAGATAGGTCGGCCCGCGAGCGCGCTCAGGTGTCAATGGGATTAATGTTGCTCGATTAATGGGACGGTTCGCTATAGGTGGTACGGAGGAGCCGGGCTCGCTTGATAGCGAAGTGTTAGTCGTAAATATAGTCTTTCCCACTCTCGGATAATTTTCGCGAAGCTCGTTTAGCTTTGTCAAGGTAGAAATGTCTTCATTCTGTCGTAAGCGAGAGAAACATTGGGATTTTCGATCTATCACTTGATAGCTATTGGCCATCTTTCTAAATCATCGTTGTTGATCGATTAGGATAATGTTGCAATGAAATGATGGCACAGAACTACAACGTGAATAGGAGGGAAGAGAAACAATAATAGTTCATCGCGCGCACAGTACGTTAACGCGAATAATGCGGAAAGTTAGCTTCGACTGATCGACACCGACATATACGATGCTTCTTCCCCTCACCTCCGGCTTTGCGGTCAGACGGGCGAACGGAAGTTATGCGTTTGGATCGCTTCGCGTAACGTGCGGCAAACTACAACGAACTGTTGCGAGCGATGAGGGAATCATTAGTCAGGTCGATAGGTCCTTCGCTGAGTCATAAAGATAGTGCAACCTCCACTATCTCATCGTCCATTCTCACAGTTGTTCGTTATCATCGCTTCCAACTGTCTAACAACGATAGAAATAATTTTGCTTCTGCAATATGATGAAGAAATTGTTTATAACTTTATAATTTATATATTTAACTTATATAATTTATTATTTTTCTTGATGAGTACAAAGACTATAAAGTAAAAATTTGAATATTACTTTAAACTTATGCTCCGCTATAATCGTACATATCTTTGAAATTACAGTGATTACAGTATATTCCGTCTCAATTTTCGAATAAGTAATGATAAAATTTAATGATAAGCTTCTTCCATTTATATAAACAATTTAATAAATTAAAAATTTTTTCCATTTAAATGCGAATATGTAATGTTTTCAACGAACAGAAAATTTTCTGGAGTCGCAGTCGGTGTTTCGCTCATTGAAAGTTTGAATCACTTGCCATTCATCAAACTTGTACAAAGCTTAATGAAGCGAAGTACAATGGCATAGCAGAAACTATTTTATTATCACTTGTTGGATTACTTTTATTATTTCCATTTTTTTTGAATATTCGGAGCTTTTATATAGTCCGGCGTGAATTCAGTTTCTACGATGTATAAATCTATGCAAAATTTTATGTTGCTTCATTTAGCTGCACTTTTATTATTACGACATTGTTGATTAAAGTGATCCTCTTAATTGTGCTTTTATACTGCATAGAATATATCGATCATTGGTTCGTGATAAATAAAATATCAGCAGCGCAATCACGCGAAATCCCAATTAAAGCTTGCTATCAAAATCTCTGCTCGACGCAAATCTCATTTGATATGAATCTTCGAGGATTAATTCATTAATCTCTAGTATTAATTTGCGAATTCCACGTTTGCGTCGACATAGTTTAATTTTTTGCTATCTGGCTACATTCCTCTTCTGGGTTCTGACTGCGTTCGCTCTTTCTTTTTCCTCCGGTTCATTAATTACGATGAATTCCTGTCGCTTAACAAAACACTTTTTACTTTTGTCAGACTCCGGGTACGTACCGAATAGGCACGAGTTACCATTCGGTTGTGAAATTGGTCACGTGGCTGGAAATGTTTTGTGTGCATGCAGCTAAGAGAGAGAGGGAGGAAGGGAGAAAAAGAAAGAAAAAGAAGGAACTGGCCCCCAACAGGGGGATGCGCCATTTCGATCGAACTCGATTCGTTACGTAAGCGAGTATGCCTGGTGTTCCGCGAGAAAATCGCGTTTATCACACCGTGAAAACCCTTGTCACGTGCAGGCGCGGAAGACGTACCTAAGTTCGTAACTGTAGCGTTCCTATTGCAATCCGCGCCACTATCCGCACGTATTTCAATTTCGTTTATGATCCCATAGTGCCCGAGCTCAATAAGTGCAATGTTGCTCATTTAAAGCGGTCCCAGGATAATACAGTTCAATGTATCATCTTACATGATTAAAGTTGTAAAGTCGAACAATTTTTGCAAAGTTGATATCCCATTTTCA
This sequence comes from Tetramorium alpestre, assembly GCA_021460005.1. Lineage (NCBI taxonomy): Eukaryota > Metazoa > Arthropoda > Insecta > Hymenoptera > Formicidae > Tetramorium > Tetramorium alpestre. The sequence continues at coordinate 535,181 of JAJVSH010000035.1, read as the reverse complement.
GAATTCTAATATAATTAATAGAAATCCAATTTTTTTTTCAAAGAGAGCTCTAGATTTTTTAATACATTTCAAAAAGAATTTAATAACTAAATATAAAAAATATGAAGCATGAGAGATATTAATTTGAGTTACAATATGATTTCCTTTTGTGAAAATTTACAGATTTTATTATTTCAATCAAAATCGATTTTAGAGAGAGAGAGAGAGAGAGAGAGAGAGAGAGAGAGAGAGAGAATATGTTTTAATTAAATAATATAATATAATTTATTGTTTAATTTAAAATGCTGGAAGTTAAAAAACATACAAGTAACTTAAGGAAAGAGGACTATCATCACATGTATCGATCGTCTGTCGTATCTATCCGTAGTCTCTCGCAGGAGTCTGAAATCAAGCATGTGACAGGATCATCTTGCGTTGGACATATAACGTAATTATGGCTCTGTCAGACGTAATCGCGTAATTGCATTGATAGAACGGCGAACGTGGAAAAAAAATGTTTCAAACAGTCTCGCGATTCTGTTCGCGATCTCCGACGTGTATCGATCCTCGGTGAGGTGGCCGACACGGTTACTTCCGGTCGACGGCCAGATTTCACGGCGAATTAAAAATTTCGCATCCTGCTGGGGCGTGTTCACCGGCCGATGAATAAAACATCGTTCTGCGTGGTTAGCCTGATTATTTACACAGGTACACGATGAGCAGCTGCGTGAATCGAAATCAATGTAGCCGCGGCTAAATATCGACTGTTTAATACACGGTGAAGCATGTCTTTGCGAACGTGGTGTGATTTTTAATGTTGCTATTTCGATAAATGAAATCACTGCTTGCGGCAAATATATTTCGCAGTCGAGATAGTGGATTCTTTATACGGAATCGTCGCATAATTTGAAAAGTCGATGCTTGGGCGATATAGGCGACATATTCCAGATAGTAAAATTCACTTGGACGTAATTAAGCGCACATGTTCGCTATACGGGTTCTCTTCCGCCTGCTTGATCTCAATGATTAAAAGCCGCGTAGTCGGTGATAGGTTTATACCTGGGCTTGATGATTCGCTAAAAAGGAAGGGATTAGATGTCGATGATGAAGAGCCGAGATGCAGTGAGAAAAGTTGGTTAATGAGACTCCGCGTAAATTGCTACAGGATTGATAGGTAGAAATCAAACTCTCATGTAGGATGCGCATCTCGATATCAGTGATTATCTGGACAGATAATTGAGAGGACTGTTGCTGATCCAATTATATTCTCTCAGTATCTGATAGTGTATCTTGATATATATCGGCGATATATATCAAGATACACTATCAAACACTGAGTTGATTGACACTGATTTAAAATACCTTGAATGAACAATTAATAATACGTGCAATAATTTGTTTCATTTTTATGAGTTATACATATTTGTCACATATTTCATTAATTAAAATTTACTAATTATAATATAAAAATTATCTATGAATTTTCATTATAATTACGTATATATTTACAAGTCTCTGTGTTCAAGGCCTCTTTGAACAAAATTTATAATTATGTTAGAATTTTCATATTTTTAAATATTAAAATAGTTGGAATATCTCTATTTTATTATAATTTGATAATAATTTTACAAAATTCTACAGTCAAATATCAATAACTCTTAATAAAGCGTTATTTCTAGAGAAATTTTTTAAATTCTTTCGAGATTTTAATTTCTATTTTAAGATAGGAAGTTTAATTCTGAAAATTCTGCATAAACTAATTACAAATTGTATCTCGTTATTATTTTAAAAAAGTGTAAAGTAAATAATGGCAATTATCCTAGAGAAATATTCAAGCAACGGTCGTCAATGGCCAAGATTATGAGTATACTCCTGGTCCAAGGACGATCGCCTTTAATGCATTACGGGGCGGACGTTCAGGGTGCCTATCGAGGCGAGGGTCGATCAGTTCCCCATACGAATTGCATTTGCACGCGTTAGACAGCCACGTGGCCCGATTCCTGAGGGATTCTCCCGCGCATAAGCGAGCGTACTATAAAATCGTACTGAGTATCATCCAGCGCGAGAGGAAAATAGCGTACGTGTAGGAAAGATCTTCGTCCGTGCGAACTTAGTCTCGAAGTGGATTAAAGGACCGATCGCCGATTTTGTTCCGCTCGTTAATTCTCTCCTAATGCGATCGACGTAACGTAACGTGTTTCCGAGAGCGAGAACGTCGTCTATTTCGTATCGACGAAACAGTTACTTTGTTATCGCACGTAGTCGCATTATCTCGGATTTACTTGGCGGCAAGGAAAAGCACGATCCAATTAGAACCGTGCCGTTATTACCATAAAACACTTTAGTCGTAACTCGGACAAACCGATTCACTGTGTTGTGCAACATTTCCCAGATTTATCCCACAGAGATTTAATGCAATATATAGATAACTATTCCAATTTAATCAATTATTCTATAAAATAATGAAATAGTTAAACGACTCAAATAAATCTTTCTTTAAGTGTATAAATATTCGATACTTACTAATGCATGTTTACTGACGTTTACATAGATAGGTACATTGCTCCGTTTAATTATTATAATATAGGATAGCAGCAATAGAATAAGTAGAGTAAGTCTTTTTACAATTAATACAAATGGCTAAATATTCGATGCTACTTGATTTTATTTGTCGATATTGATTTACATGAAAATAGGTAGTATCCTTTCATCAAATGTCGCATAAAATATCCTCCTCCTACTCTTGATATCGCAGACAATTACGTAATTGGTTCTTTAAGGTAGCTTTATTCACCGCTCGCGGGCAATATCACTCCGATTCCAACCGTGGAACAAGAACGAGGTTTCGATTATCCGATTGGCAAGAGTAATTACGCAGTAAGGTAAATGCACTGGATTAACTTGCTATGATTTTTTTTTATTGTGAATTGCGACACTAACTTCATAGAATGTATCCAATTTTTCGCGTTTTTTTATTCTATGTTGATCTTTTTTAACAAAAATATAAAAAGTTCTTAAATTCTAGATCATAGATTTATCACAGATCTTGTAAAGATTTTTACAAAAATAGCTTTAAAGAGAGGTGTTATATTCTTTATTTAATTGTGTACATTTTTAATTTAAGAATGAATAATAAAATATTAAAATAAAAAAAAAACTAATTTCAATTTTAATTAAACAATCTCAAATTTGTGAAAAATCTCGTGCTTAAATTTGCTGGAAAAAAGGAAATTTCTGTATATCAAAACAAACGTGGCAATACCAAGTATATAGACACGCTTTTATTCGTTGTTTCCGTTAATAATGTAGTTGAAATGTCAGCAATTTGAGACTCTCACTAATGCGCCTGTAGACTGCACAAACCATCTACGACGTGACTACGCATATCGTCGACTGCGGTATTAAATATTTACTTGCTCAGTACCGAGCATCTTCTTGAATCCTCCTGGATCCTCTCGGATTCTCTCAGACAGTTATGTCTATTCTGGATATTGCCACCTAGGGACGGTGTTAACTTCGAATTCCGTACGTTCGAGATATTCTATCTCCGACATCTCTGTGAACGATATACGCGCGCGTGCGATGTATTAATAATGTCTAATATTGTACATGAGGCAGAAGAAATAAAAAAAATAGTTTATTATCAATTATTTATAATAATATTAATAATTTATTATTAATTATATTAAATAAGGAGTACAATGTTAAAGCTCGAAATGTATAGTATAATATATATGAAAAAATATTGGTAGAGAAAGCGTTGTGAGAAAGCAAAAACTTTGAAATAGGATCTTATTTAAATACTAACTTTATTAGTAGATATATTTGCAGGTAAATTATGCAGAAATCACATTTTCATATATGTAATATCACAAGACAATTTGCAGAAAAATATTGTCTTATGTGTAAAACATTACATTCGCATGGAACGAAGATCTTGCAATTATTTTATCTCGCTATTCTTGACATAGATGATATCGAATTATGCATAATCATAATGTTGCACTTCCGTGGGCAACTTTCGCTGAGGACTGCAATTCGCGAATCCGCCCGCGGCGGTTAGCGTAGAGAGAGTAATGAGAGTAATGAGAAAGAACGCGCAACGCGAAGATAGATTCAGTAATGTGTATTGGTGAATTTTACTTTCCATTACTCGAGAAATAAATAAAGCACTTGTCCTAGTCAAGAATAAAATCGAACGGTTGGAACAGGTTGCGGTTTTTACACTCGCATTTATTGTCAGCATTATTTTCAAAGAAAACATCTGACTTTTCTAATCATCTCAGCACTTTTCCTTTCATAAATTTTCTGTTGAACATTAACTTCTCGTTTCCAGATTTTCATTCGTACGAAAAAATGCTCCTGCAACTCTTTATACCTACATTATACTTTATAGTTTGTTATTGCAATATTTTGAAAACTAAGCCGTATATTTTACAATCTTACATTACTTTATTATTATACACAATTTGAATGTTACTTTTCTTGTAAATTTCTTTTATTGTTATATGTATTGTATATAGAAATATTCTAAAAAATATAAAATACTTACGACATGATATTTAAAGATTTCTATCCTTAGAAAATAAATTCAAATCAAATATATTATAAAAGAATTATTTTTTCGTATAAAACTTTGAATTTCAGCTTTACGCTGAAATGATTTGACCATTAAACTGTGGAAGAAGTTGAGATAAAAATTAAAAACGTAACGCGAAACTGCTAGTCCAAAATCTAGTAAAGCAAAACGGTCTTGTAAACGTGCGTCTATTTTATGTGAAACAGTTTGTACGTAAACCATCGATATCCGCTTTACGACCACTCAGGCGATCTGAATTCGCATTTTATTGCTCTCTAATACTACGAGCGCGGAGAATTTACTTTCCCCCTTTTCTCGTTTGGCTTTATCTTCTTCCGCGGATCTTTCGTCGATGTCGACGAGAGAAAACAGTCGGATATATACATTAAGCTGCCGTGGCTTTTATTATACCTCCTTTCGCGGGCCGATCTTGAATCCCTCCGAAATCGATCTTTCACGATTGTACTCCAGACGACAGCCTTCCGACTTATCGTTGCGCGACAACATTGGTGTACGTTACGGTGTATCAGCTATCTTTAATTCCGATGTATGCGATATACAGACACGAATAGAGAGAATGAAGTATAGCAAGAGAGATGCTGGAGTTAGAGCACTAGTGATTAGGCCGAGAGTTCTTTCCGGTCTTCCGAGCTTGGTTCAATTGGCCTCTGCCGTCGCTTTGATAGACTCGTTATAATTGAAGAAGCACAAGAGGGGCTACATTGTTACGATAGTTACCATCGTAGTTACTACTATAGATGCCACGGGTATTATATTTTATTCTGACATGTTCGTAATATATTAATATTAGAATATTTTAAATATATTGTTGTAAAGCAATTAACTAATTGTTAATTATTAAGATAAATGTTAAGTTTGTTAATTTCTATTAAATTAATTAAAAAGATTTATTAGTTTCCCATGCATAATTGATGTAAATCACATGATAATTAATTTACTATTTTAAACAAATAATTATATTTTAGATTACATAAAATCTCGATGCATGGATTTTTCAGTAAAAAAATAATTAATGTCTCGCGGTATTTTTCCCAGTTTTTGTTTAGAGATGTCACACAATTTTTTTATTAATTCCATACTAAACCGTAATTAATGTTCAGCTTAAAACTTAGACAATAAATTTGCGGTTTCAGCGTCATGGCAAGTAGAAGGAATAGTCTGAAGATTTCTCTGTCTCTCTCTCTCTGTTTCTCTCTCTTTCTTTTTCTCTTTCTTTTTCTCTCTCTCTCTCACTCTCTCATTCATGGCGATCCTCTCGATAGGACGTTGAAAGCTCTTCGGGTACCTTGCGAACCAATATAAAGCGATATATATCCGTTTTCCCAGTGAAAACCAACCTAGTCAGAAGGACCTACCTTATTGAAAGTGGAGAACATCGTAGCAGGGAAAAAGAGGGTAGGAATTGGTAGGAGAGGATTTATTGAAACCACGTACACACAGTACTGTTTCCATATAGCATCTATCGACACCGGCGAATCGTCGACTTTCGAATCTCTGGCACTCGAATATTCATACGTTACACGCATATGCGTGCATATGCATATACGTGCCTCATTGATTTGTTTAATAAATAGCATGATATCGGTATTTATATTGCGAGCGATATAACGCGATTTGCGATACGAGATAGCGAGGTGGTAGATAGTGATAGACGAAACCCGATCGGATTTATTGGAATATTTGCGTTACACTTTTGATCAGCAGTAACAATCTCCCTTGCACGTCAATTCTGCTGTCGCGCTTTGAAGAAGCTCTGAAGCGCGATACCAGACAAAACTCTCTAGATTCAACAGGATTTTCCGATATGTGTGTTTAGAGGATGCAATTTAGGAACGGAGTGCTTTGATCGTGGAAATCAGTTTTTATTCATTTATATTGTATTGCTAGCGCTATACAATTCCTTTGAGAAATGCCATTCTATTCAAATTGGAATGTGTGTATGCTTTTATTGCCAATATAAATATTTTGTATTACAAATAGACGTTAAAATTGTTATCATAATATTATTTTTATGTCGGTGCGAGTTTTGTATCAGAGACAAGTAATATTTTTTCATATCAAAATTTACAACGACCATTATTTAATATTTATGAAAATATGAGGATAATTTCTAATTTGTTAATTGTTCTCTTATTGCATTGGTTATTTTTATTTTTGAGAAGAGCAAAATTTCTCACGTATAGGTAAGCTTTTGTTCAGTGTAATATCGTAGGTCTTTTACTACAGACGCACAGTGAGAGTTTTACTCCCTTAATATTATTCTCGTGCATTTCTGGTTGTCGAAGGAATTTCCATTAGTGGAAGCACGAAATATTCTTGTATCGCCCGCGCGCGCTTTCGTCGACGTGAGCTTCTCGTTTCCACGGCAGATCTTCGATACCGTTGGATACGTGTAATCTTCGACAGTGGGCATTACCTCTGAAGTAGTAAGCGAAACGTGATAGTAAAGTAACGGAGCGTAGTTGTGTGAGATCGTAAGGAACTTGTCAGCAAATCGGTTTTCCGATGTCGTTTCGCTGTGAACTTCCCAGTTTGGGACCTCTTCCCATTACGAACCTACAAATGCAGCAATGAAATTTGAAATTGAAAAAAAAGAGTAGGTACATTTTAAATTGTAGTAAATTAATAAAGAATAATCTTAAATATTAAAAAAAATTTTTTTAAAATTAGAGTAATAGTAATTTCGTTAATTTCGTAAAAATTGTGTTTAATTATATATTTTTTGTATTTAGTCAGTTCAGCCAAACGAATATAAACTAAATAACATAGGTGTGTAGCCAACAATTTCGAGTTATCGTGAATAAGTAAATGAAAAAAGAAAATATTCTTTCTCATTCTCTCTCTCTCTCTCTCTCTCTCTCTCTCTCTCTCTCTCTCTCTCTCGTATTGATGGCACTGTTCACACGACATCCCATTCCGTCGTCATCATTCCGCTTTGCAAGATTTGGAGAATTGTGCAACCGACAGCGCGTAAACGTCTAACACCACAATACGCGAAATTTGCATTCGCGCGCGCGCGACCGTCGCGTCGTTTTGCGCGATCGTCGGGAATTACGGTGTGTGCCGTGTGCGACAGCCGGAGAACATTCCCAATAAGATACGAGCAATAAAAGACTTTGCGTTCGTGGCGCGGCGGAACTCGCGTTTGTCCATTCGTCCGTTCGTTCGCACGCGCGTTTCCATGTGGAGTGGAGGAAAAGCAAGAAACATATGAGTGAGAGAGAAAAAGAAGATGAAAGAGAGGACTAAAAGGGGAGAGACGTCGTCGTTTGGGGATTTATGCCGATCGATGTTCGACCGTTAATCGGCCAATAAGAGAGGGGGCCTCATGTACAGCTCGCGGGACAAAGCCAGCCATTATTTTTCAAACATGCGTCGTTCGATCGACGCCTTGTATTTCGCATACTTTATTACACGGTATTACCCAGGCCCATCTTCTCTCCGAACCCCTCCACCCTCATTCCGGGCCCCGTGGGCGAGTCTTTACGAGTTAACCGAGCTCGGCGGGCGCGAGAAGAAGATACGAAGGATGAGGATAAAGGAAAAAAAGAGCAGGATGAGCGAAAATTCCAGAGAAATCAGAAAGAATAATGGGGAAGGGAAAAGAGCCTTGAGAAGATGAAAGGAGAAAAGTACAGGGACATCTTAGCTATGCAGATTTAATAAGTTTTAAAGTGTTGTCGTTTATACATATATACTTTTATTTTTACATTTTGAATTTCGCATTTTGTTCCCTAAATTCATTTTCTCCAAGTTATCTATAAAGTATACATGAATATTGTTTATTTTAAATTGTGTTAAGAATATCTGTGAAATGCACGATTCTTAAGTCTTCTTAAAGGTTTTCCCTTTGTTGAAAATACAAATTTTGTCAATCTGGAAATATCCAGATTTCTCTATCTTTCAAAGTTTTGATTCTAAAAAACGCAAAATTGGGAGGGTAAAAAAGCGCGTCACGGAGAAGATGAAAAATCTATCGAACTAACGTTCATTGGAAAATTGCGACTAGTCGCCTTCGGAACAAGATGATTAATGTTTGTAAGGTTAGGCGGCGTGCGTATGTATTTGCATCCCCGGTGGAGTGCATCGTCGCCGCCGGAAGTTTTCGGCAAAGTTTCCTTGCGTCGGGCAACTTTTCTCTTCTCTTCGGAGTCGAATCGTTGGAGCTTATCACGCGGAAAAGGACGGCGTTCGTATCAGGGAACCGAGGGACCTCTCTCAGCGCGAGATATCTGTCGAATGTTTTCGCCCGTGAACCTGTTTGATAACTTGTAAAAATTTTCGCGTGTTATATCGATCGAACTTACATTGGTTGATACGTAAATATGTTGCAAAATTGTATTTATTCTATATCTCGATCGATTATTTAATGCATCGTGCAAAGTTATTGATTAAATTAGTTCAAATGATTTTAATTTATTAATTTTTAGAGATCGACATTTTTTAATTGTAAAATAAGGGTAATAATTTTATATTATTATATTTTAATTATTGAAAGAAATAATTAGAAGAAACTTATAAAATTATGAGAATAACTTGTCATAAATTAATAGAAGCAAGATAATATTCGAATTCGGTGTCAGCGCGTGTACAAGAATGTAGCATTTCTAATTAGACATATTGATGTATTAGGCTTTTTTATTTCCCATAAAACGCGGACGACCATCCACTCGACTTACGAAACGACAGTCGTAATTCGCGCTCGAGTCGGATTACAACGCGAATGAAAGGTTTATCCCCGGCATTCGTGCTACCTGCATTCGGAGCAGGCCGGGATGAGCACCGCTGTTTAAATGGCACGATTATCTGTCTCGTGCTTTATTTGCCGCTCTTTGCTCTCGTTGCACTTCGCTCTCAGTACAGTGCCACCGACTTTTTCTCCCCCTTTGCGCCGCGCTCTTTCGCCATCGACCGTAGCATTGACTCGAGTGGGTTTTTGCATGGTACGCGAGAGAGGTCGGCGGACTTGCGCGACTCAGCTGCCAGTCCTTAAAAACGGATCCATTAATGTTTTTCCGGCGCTTTTCCCGGCCGTTACTGCCGGTGATGGTTGTGCGCCGTGCAGCATGATTCGGATTTGCATTCACGTATGTGGCACATGAGAATTGCCTGGCCGCTACCGCCGTCGTCGCTTGTCCATCCAATACATTTCCGCGAAGGAAATTCTCGAGGGAACTGTTCCATTTTTGCGCGAGAGTTTTTCATCAACATACGCTACCGTATTCCGCCCCGAAACACGTCGCCACGATTCGCACCTTTGTCTTCGCCGCCAATAACGGTTGCAAATGCGAATAATATGGAACATCGGGATGAGTTAGATTTTCACCGTTAACCGTGTGAGAGCATGCTCGCGGCCGTTCGTTCGTGGGAAACACGCGCGAGGAACGTAAATCTCTCGAAAATAAGGAAAAGTCGAAATATTGCATAATGATACAAATTAGCATTTTTTATTACGTGAATATTAAAAATGTGTAAAATAGAGTATTGTGGCAAGCAGTATTGGTGAACATTAGCTTCCATAATTTAATATAGCTACACTTGATATGTAGCACTTAAATGACAAAATTATTAGAATAATGTTTCGAACTAAATTACAATCTTTTTCTATTTACATTTTATATCTAATAGGTTTACCATTTTAATGTATTACAATCTTTTATGAAATATTTCTTAAAAATTTGTTTTATTCTAAAATATTTCGAAATGCTACAAAATTATGAATATGTATGCACGACATCAAATATGCAAATGTAATTTCGTCAACGTACTCAGACACGTTAGTCATTTAAACGTAAATGTTTTACAAGCAATCTTTTTAACAAACTTGCGTTTACATTAATTTAAGCTATGCCGTAAGTAATGTGTGCGTTACTCGGATAGAATTACGTAAAAAAGTGAGGTTTTAAAAGTGGTTCTTTACGGGGACTTCTCTTTCATAAATACACAGTATGTTACCATGAAATGAATACTACCGTGACGGTTGCGCGCGGACTGCATAGAAATATCCATTTGGGAATGTTCCACTAGACATTCAATTTATCTGCCTGCATCTATTCAGCCGTACGATTTAAATTTCGCGAATCTGACTTACATTTATGCTCTTACGAAAAGCTTCCGACAATATTTCCACGAAAACACACATCTACGTTATAGGCAGTCTGCACGACATGTACCAGCTGTCTCGAAAGTTCTGCGAAACATTGTTTGTCAAAATGAAGTGGAAATTAACTTTTTGTTGTGATTCCAGAAAATCTTGAATCGTTAGCTATAAAAAATTAATCAACTTTGGCCAAATAATATAAAAATCTTATTCAAATAACTATCTGATGACATTATTTGGAAATTAATAGAAAAATTTTTTTATTTAAATCGATCCCATTTATTGTCTACAATATAATTATTTCTGTCATTGAACAAAAACTTTGGAACATAATTTGACAAAATTATAATAAACATTAATGAAATTTTCGATCGAAAAACATTCCTTTCGAGTGAAATTTTGCACAAGAAAATTCATCATTGAGAGAGAACGTGCGACTCTAGGACACCGTGTACATAATGTATCGATAAAAATGTGAATATGTTTACTTCACGATCATATACAATAGGTACATAGCATATATACAGTGTATATATACTTCTTTCTTGGAGTTTCGCGGAATGTGCTCGAGACTTATGCGAGCGAGTAGGCGCGTGGTGTCGGCTCGAACGTGGTACCTCGAGAATTTCGAGTGAGTCAGAGTGAAAAGTTTTTAGTACGGTCGCTTCTGGTAAATTCGCGGCATGCAGTGAATCAAGCTAACCCAATACTACCGGAGCAGTGTCTCCTTCCGCCCTTTCGCGCCTCCTTTTCCTACCTTTTCCATAGGTGACGCAGCGAGGTCCCTCCTAATTTAACATTCTGCACCTCCGGATCCGCCAAATCCGATTTGGCCGCGACTCTAGATAAACTCACTCGCGTACTGTTAGAGTGAACTGGCAGAATTGTTTCGATTGTTAGGAACAACGCTGAGAGAAAAGTAGAATTTTATTGTATCAGAAAAAAACTAAATACACTTTCTTAATCAAAGTAAACAATAAAAAAGTATGAACTTGTGTTAGGGGGAAAGTAAGGAGAAAATATATATGTACACACATTTCTCATATCACACACACACACACATATGTATATATATATATATATATATATATATGTGTGTATACATATATATAGAGATTCGATATTGTATAATTCGTGCAAGTCATGTAGTGATTATTTAGTACTGCCAATACGCGAAACCAATGCCATTAAATAAGAGAAAACGTATATATTATAAAAAGCAGAAGAAACATTTCCAGAGATAATTGTGCTAGCAATATCGAAGTAGTAGTTAAATTGAGAACTCGAATGTAAGGATATGCGCTCGCAGGGAAGGCGCAGTCCCTTTCTAACTCATAGGTGAGCCATTTTCCGATATTTGCCCTCTAATAATACCACCGCATCCGATTTCCAATTTCCGATGCAGTGCTGCGGGAGGCACTGGAGATACGCGCGTCGTAGGCGGAGAAGATGAATGGCTCCATCTTCGGCGAGCACGAGAGTAGAAAATCTGTGAACGATGCTTTAAAAGCAGACGCGGTTATGTGGCGAGATAGGAAAATATGCAGCAGAGGAATTAAAATTATTGGAGATGATGTTTAGCATTTATGCGTATATTATACTGTGACCGTGTTTTAATTAAAATAATTGCCACAAGTGACTCACATTCATTCGATCAATCACGTTTGATGAAAAAAATTTTTCAACAGCTAAAAAGGAAACTTTTGTTATCTTCTTTAGATTTGATTTTTCAAATAATGATCTGCAGTTTTTTTTACATAATTATGTAATTAATTATCCCTAATATGTTATTAATAATGATGATAAGAATACATACACACACTCACTTGTAACTTCTCTTTTTTTTGTTTCCATTTGATTCGCTTAAGAAGCAATGGCAAACCGAGATCCGCTAAAGTGTATTTGTATGCTCTTGGCTAAAGCAACATACTGAAAAGCTTAGCAATCCTCTCTTAGCTGTTCGATGGATTCAACGGTGTGTCAAGCAGAAACCCCACCATACGCAACTACTACGGTTAAACTCATACTTTACTTATAATGTACATAAACATTGAATTTGTGTTAGCTTTCTCTTTCTCTCTCTCTCTCTCTTCTCAAATTCAGAATAATTTTCAAAATGTATTAATACGCAAAATATTTAAATATAAAAAAAGATATTTAAATATCACATATGGACATACGAGTTATTTTTAATAAATTTGTCATTTATATTCGGGTTTTTCTTTCTTTTTGTAATGAAAAAAAATTCCACTGACTTTTGCTAAAGAGAAACAGATCTTGAAATGCAGAGGATTTCTCGGAAAATTCAGTACGGTGATTTAGCCGATGGAAGAGACGCAGCAGTAGTTTCTTGGCTTGCCTTAGACGCGATCTTTCCATCAGAAATTATTGCTTTGAGACCCACGAAGAAACTTCCTGGCCCCTGAAGTTGGTGTAGGTCGTCTAGACGCGTCACAGACTCGTTCTATAGCACGGAGAGAATTAGGGTAAGAGGAGCGAGGGTAAAATTCTTCAACGTCGCGTAGGGGAAATTCTTCGTCCCTATCTTCGGATAACTTGCAAAATAACCAAAGTATAATTTTAATAAGTTTTTTGCTGCACGTCAAGTGAAATTAAAAGCAAAATTGGAGGAATTTTAAATTAAATAATTGGATATCACTCTATAAATTAAGCTCAATTAGTAATCCTCTAGCTTTAAATGATTAAAAATGAAGCTTTCGTTTAATCGGCAGTTTTATCTTAACAAGTCAATGAAAAGTTGTTAGAGTCAATTTAATTTTAATGAGATTTCCATTTGAAGGATCTTTAATCTTGAAAATTGAGTCTTTCGATTTTTTCCTTCGGGATATTATATCAGAGTGAGGAGTCGTTTATCGACACGTATGATGACAAATGAGCCCGACGTCCCATCGACGGACAGATGGCCATTAGTGCTGACAAGAGAAATCTGACGGATGACTTAAGGTTCGGAAGAGACGAGTCCGAAGAGTTTAAAACTGAAAGCATTCTTCGCGAGTATTGACAAGGGTAACCGACTGCCATTACGTCCTCCGGAGGACCTGATCCCTTTCTACTCTTCGACCTTGCTATTCGGTTGAAAGCATTCTCATGGATTATTCACTACGATACGAGTGTCGCCTCGCTGAATGAAATATTTTAGCATAATTTCTATTCTCGAGAAGTTTAGGACTACGCGAGTCACACCTTCTTGAAACACATAAAGTATTATAATGTACCGGGAATAGAGTAACATTAATGAACATTGAATTTTTTTTGCTTAATTTGCACATATATTTATGATATATTTATACTGCGTATAAATTTAAAGTAAAAATGCGCAATTGCCAACTTAAATTAAAAAGAATTGAAAATAACTCCTATCTTGCAAGTAAAGCCGCGCTTTAAACATTAAATCCTAAATGCGACGGAAATGCAGGCTGTGTGGTATTTCATTTCTGCTGTTTTCAAGTTGCCAGATGGCATTAGTTTTTCTCATCTCACGGTATGAAAATATTCGCATGACACGCGTGCTTCGTAACAGTCAAAAGATGAAACGTATGCCGTGTATATTTCAATGACAACTTGTGTGTGCATCTCACAGATAGGAATAAATCCCATTCGGCGGGAGGTTGCTCCTATATGACCGACGCTTTTCACGGGCAGGAAATCCCGAGCAAATCCAAACAAACCCGAGGAGGACCGACGCTCGCTCGCCACCTACGATTTCGAAAGGGACGGCGTTTTATTTATAGGAACTTTCGCCGCGGCACATGGCGGAATTACGCGTGTTTCCGTGTGCGTGAGTTGCACGCTCGCGGATAAATTATTTGGATAAGTCGGCATGGCTTTCTATGCGCGTTATGACGATTCTTCGAAGCGCGAAACTGCCCTTTTAAATCGGAAGACGAAGGGTGACGAACATGGTTCGGTAATATCATTACAAAATTTATCCTGTTGCCCATAATTATTTATACGAGCTAGCTCCGATGGTATTTCCTTCGATAGAGGCTATAGAAGTACTCATAAAGACACATATTTTAGGAAAATATAGGCGCTGATTTCTTTTCGAAAAATTAGAAAATTTAAGAAATCTATTCTTATAGTGCTTAAATTAATTTTTCAAATGAAAGTACAAGATAATATATTATTATATATATTGAAATAATATGATAATATTAAAGTAAGACTTTTCGTAAAAAAATTCACTTAGGATAAATTCCTTAGAATATTCGTAGAATAATTTTTTTTTCAGATATAGATCAAAAAATAAATTCTTTCAAATTCTTTTTTCATATTAATTTAAAGTAAATATGTCTTGTATGAGAATTGACGATGTATATGTCTATACATTGTCTTTTTACACATAAACCGGATTGTTCTACTATTAATTGTCGTAAAAATACTAAATAAAACAATGCGATGAATAGCGCTCTAATGGACAAATCTCTTTCGAACGAGTCTTGTAACGTGCCTATAAATATTCAGTTCTACGTAAGCTGCTTTGAGCGAACAGCTTTTCTTCGATATTGTATAAGTAGTACCATTTTATAACGCAACTTATAATATTATACCATCGTGATTTAGATTCTTTTTTTTTAATACAAGATGTTTATTTCTTGTTAAAATAAGAATCGTTCAGTTTTCGAGAGTAAAAATAATTGTTGAGAAAAAGGATCAGGGCTAAAAGGGTTAAAATCACTTCTACCTGAATTTGGCGCCTTTGGGGGACAGTCAATTGACCTCCGAAAGAGAAATCAGTATTCTCTGATGGGCTGCGTATTTAAACTCTACATAGGTGGGTTTGATTTTTCCTGTATAGCTTCTCTGTTTCTCAGAGTGCTTTTGATGGATTATTCGTTTAATGGCCGGCTAAATATTGACTCTCGGTTATTCGGTTTGCGTGTGACCTGGCTGTCGACGCGTTTCTCTCTCTCTCACTGTATATAATCCTGTCTATCTAGGTGGAATAGATGTATCTGTGGATACGAATCTCCTAACAGAGGCGCGGTTAAGCTGCTGCAATTTGCAATATATTTGAAGACATTAATAGCAGCAATAAATATCATTTTACAATTAAACGACCAGATCAAAAGTAAAGTATCAATATCAAAAAGATTATGAAATGCATTCAATTAGGCAAAAATTAATAAGTTTCGATTTTTCTTCTAATTTACTGGATGTATTAAAAACATATATTAAATTATATTATCTTATATCAAAGAAATTGTAAGTTAAATCTTAAATTTTTATATGTTCAAAGTCATATTTTGTTTAATAATTTCCTTCAAGAGAGAAATGCGACGCAAAAATCAAAATTACTCTGATGTGAAAACGCATAATTAGAACATAAATCCTATATATTAATTTTTTAGATGCTTGTAATTAACGCTTGGAAGGATGGGGGTTCACTTAGAGCCTACTCAGCCCCCATTAAAGAATTTTTTTCTCTAAACGAAACGACCGCAATTTTTTTTTTGTAGATTTGAACAGCGCACAAATAGCGCATTAGTCGTAAAATATAATTTAGTCGTAAAATTTTGATTAAGGGAAGCTAGCTAGGCAGATGTTAAATCGCAGAAAAAAGTCAGACGTTGACAAAAAATTAAAACAATTTAATTTGCTGATATGCTTCTCGACCGTCTGCTTACGCGAAAGAGCGCGCGATTAACGGCTAGTGTCGAAGCGGCATTATAACGAGCGTCGCGACGCCCGTCCGCTTCGTTTTCAAAGGTAACGTTCGCCCCTCTCGTCAGCTGGCCGGTACGCGGCGGCTTGGTCAAATAAAACCGACGTGTTTTTAATGATCCGCGAACAAATACGCGTGCATTCCGCGTATGCGTTCGCGGATAGCGGTGGCGTATGTCGCATGCGTGCATTCGTGCGTTGCGCTCAACGGTTCCGGCGGTCACAGAAGCACCGAGGGATCCGCGAGCAAAAATATATCCGAATGGCTGTGTGAGGTCAAATTCATGGTTGGCTCGTGCAAAAATCACGTTGCCTCCGATAACTGGGAACGTGTGCGCATGTTTGCGGACGTTTGATAGTTAAAGTCGACCGGTTTTCACGATTTATACGCCGACGATTCAATAATTTCTTCTTTTTTTTTATGCATACGCGTGCATCGCTACATTGCAAGTAAATTCCGATTACTTTTATTATCTGAAGAGACCGAGTTAGTTATGAGTTTACAGAAAGAAAATTATAATCTTGATTATATAATCTGTGATATTACTGGAAACTTTTTTCCATATCGTTAGCTATATTAAAGATTAGCAGTTTTTTAAATAAAAGAGAAATCAAAAATTTTAATTAAAACTTTAATTATAATTTTTAAATCTCTATTTCTACGTTTGTAGACAGAAAGTATAATTAATTTAATTTNATTTAATAAAATTAAATATTCCTCTCTCAAAAAATGCCGCTCCATTACAATATTTCAACTGACTCAGCAATTTCATTGACTTAGTAAAGCACTGGCGACACAATGAGCCTCTCGAGAAAAATTCATCAAACTTGGGAATGGGTTGCGACGTGGCTGAGATTACAAACAGCGAGATTTTTCGTGCTGTATCTAGAGTCGTAGTGACTCTAGCAACAAGTGATATTCGCATTTCCTTTTCCTTCTATTTCCATTTTCCTTCCTTTTTCTCACGCTTCCACATGGCAGCAAAAGCTTATACTGCTTATGCCGTTTTCTGTCTATCCGTCTGTCCGCAATACCTTTGTGTTTCTCTGTACATACAGTAGTATGTTTCGCTCTTTAGTAACGCATCGCACTCGCAGATCAAAAATCTCATGCTGTGTTGTGTATCTCTCGAAGAGACTTGCGCTTCTTAATCGATAACGTGCTTCTTGTATTCATTCTTTTTTTTCCTTATGGTTTTCTATAAATCTAAATCATTAAATATTTGTTCTTGTAAATCTTTTTCTTATTCTTATCATTCAACAAAAATTAATCATGCTATGCCAATTTTGTAAAAATTTACATTTTGGCATGCCAACTTTATTAATTAATTCAATTTTTATTCCATTTAAAGAATTTACAATTTATTCAGCACATTTTTTCGCTACTTATACTTATTTTTGACAAAGAATGGGATGAAACAAGAAGAAGAAGAAATGCGTTTATGCATGACAGAGCAAAAAAGGATTGACGTGATACTACAGATTCAGGACAAGAAAGAGGGGAGGTTAATGGATCCTATGGGATGCTAATGGCTTACAGTCGTACATTCGCGTTCTACTTACGAGTAGAACCAATTACCGTTAATTCGACGGCTATCTATTAGTCGAATATATTCCGTGAGACCGTCCCTCGAAGATGTCTTTATAAGCAATCCTTCTACGTTTGATTATTCGTGGAGCATATTCATGTTACTAAATGCGTCTAGATTTGCTCTTCGGGACGGATATGACGTTGCTAGATCGACATTTAGATACTTAGATGAATATACAGATCAAATTATTTAGATAAAGCAGCTTGGAGACGGAGATATTTAATACGATAATGATAAGTAAACAGGACAAGTACATCATATGATATGAGAGAATATTATATTATTGTGAGATTAAAATTCGCTTTTACACAAGAGTATCAATTACCAATATACATATATACATGTATTAGAATACGATAAGAACGAGAAGCTTAATTAAAATTAATCAAGATTTGTATAAAAATCAAGAATAAATGAAAAATGGGCTGAAATAAAAAAATAGTGATATGAAATAGTTTTGCGCATATCAGTATGATAATTTTCGCTCTCATTATGAATATAATGTATTATTTTAATGCATTATAATAATGTACGTATTACACATATACATAGGTACATACATGTATATGTGTAATATGCATATACTATACAATACAAAGTATTACTGATTATTCAAATAAATTTTTGATTACAAATAATCATATCACCTATTAAAACAAAGGCATTTGAATTTAATGCGGAAACGGTTCATTGATATTGTCTCTGCGTTTACTAATGATGCCAATAAGATTACGGAGAAAGGCAGTACGCGGCCAACGGGGCAAATTGTTTATGCCTTTCTCAGAAAGCGCGACCTAATTAAGTGAAATATGATAGAATCTTGCTTACGGCTTCGTTTCAACCGTGCTTCAAGAAACCCTGCTCTCATAATGAGAGAGAGAGAGAGAGAGAGAGAGAGAGAGAGAGA
>JAJVSH010000035.1:457043-516298 GCA_021460005.1 Tetramorium alpestre | reverse complement strand
AGAGAGAGAGAGAGAGAGACCGCGAGAGAAAGAGAGAGAGAGACCGCGAGAAAAAGAGATCGACAGTGAGAGTGAACTTTGAAGTCGCGGCACTGAAAATAATTTACCACGATGCCTGTCGCTTTGAACGTCGCTCCCGAGTGCGGCATAAATACCCTCGTAATAGGCCGCAAGACTTTTAGGGAGATTGAGGGTGGGTAAGCGCGAGAGTCTAGAGATCTTAACTGCGAAGTCCCTTCGAGTCACGCGAGCCGTGGCCACGTCCCGGTCGAGTCCGCTTCACCGGTGTAACAAATCAATTAGCGGGATAATTATTGCTTTTCATTCTCGAACCGGTTCCGCGCATCATCATGCCACGAGAATCAAGATATTCGATTTCTCCCTTCACGTCCTTTTTACTGCCTGTTAGCAAAAGAGAAAACCGAGAACTTTTCCATTTCTCATTCAATCTTTACATCGTAGCTTTGAAATGATTATGCAAGCTGCCATTCTTTGATAAACGAGTCGTGATAAATCAGTAAAAAATACAGTTTCAAGATATACAAGTTCTCTTGTGTAATTCAACTAATTCGATGTGAAAGTAAAGATTTTTTTATCATAAAATCATAGTGATGAAATCGTACAATAAAGAAACAAATTACACTATCTTCCAAAAAGTTATTAAAAAAAAGCATAATAAAAATACTATTTTGTTGAAATATAATTCTTTCAAATTTAGAAAAAAAGAGATAAACTTTATAAATAAAAAGGATAATGCTTTAAATGATTTCAAAGTTTAAATTGTCCTTGATAAGTGATGATTCTTCTATTTTTCCTGCAGATAGAAGATGTATTTCAAAACATCAACCCATATTCATTATTAGTCTTGGATGTCACGTAGCAAAACTCGCGAAACATCGACCGCAGGTTTCCATCAGGCAGTAGATTGCATTCTTGTATCGACGATTTCCAAGCGCAGTCGTGACTATGACTTTCCGATTTCGCGATTTTCGCAAGGCGAGCCATATCTTCATGATTAGGTTGACGCTTTCTCCGGAGGTGCCATGGGAGGATCAATAAGGGGATGATGTCTATGGAGAAGAAAGGATTGCGAATCCTTGATCTCGATAGAATCCAATAACGTGGCAGGCAAAAGACTGCTCTAAACAGTTAACCCTCTTTTCTTCGTTCACTCGGAAAACGGAAACACTTCCATTTCCTGCAACAGACTGCAGAAAGTCGAGGATCGTTTTGCCGTGCTTTTTTCTCCAACGCCAGATTATGGCTTTGCTTTTGTTTCAAATTGTTTTGCTACTCATGTGTAAAGTTCCGTAATGATTTCGACCAACTATCCGTTACAATCAACGAGATTCGTTATTGACAACAACACGCTACGATCATCGAACATAACTTCTTGAATTGCTGACATTTAAAACCTTGATATTATCTTTCTTTCTGATTCAGTGATTTTTTTAAACAAAAATTCGAAATATTTTATAAAAATATGATACATTTTTATTTTATTTACATACATAGAAAAAACTTACCAAAATGTGATTGGTCAAATTTTTACTAAAAAAATATTTGTTATTTGAGTTGCGAAATGCTTCTTTATTTTGAAATGTATTTTATATGTTATTTTATGTATACTTATTGTAATTCATCAATAATAAATCGATAATAAATTGCATAAATGAATCAATGTTATTTAAAATTTTATGTAATGAAGTGTAATATTAGCGATTTCAATATTTCAAGACTATAGATATCGTTTAATTACGAAGTTCCTTTAAGTACGCTCGAGGATTTTTCTCTGCGAAGTACGAGTAATACGAGAATGTGAAAAAAGTCGGATCGTGCAGGAAACAGCACTGAAAAAGCGGAAACCACAGTGAGACGATCGCGGGGGTTGGCTCGTCGGCTCGAAAAAAAAATCACTCTTTATTGTTTTCGTTAGCTCTGCGTCTGTCTTTCTTCGTTCGAGACTCTACCGTATCCTCAGCAAGACAGGCGGAAAAGGGTGGAGGAAAAATATGGGAAAGTGTAATAGGAAAGAACCGGCAGTGAAGGTTGCTGGCGTTGAATAATAAAGGAGCGTACGATCACGTACCTCCTTCTCTCGAATGCTCGGAATTCCAGTAGAACGCTCGTTTTTCTTATCGTTCACGCGATCTCGGAATTTCGAAAAAATAAATATCTTTTGTCAAATAAATTTCTAATGCGAATAAAATTAAAAAAATTTTTATAGAGCGAGATTTTCTTACAATGATCTTTTTTCTCAAATTTCATGTCATGATGGTCAGTGAATAGAACATTTAAGAACATTAAGAACATTTTAGAAATAATAAAAATTAAGAGTCAGATAAATTAATGGGTCGTCAATATCTTAAAATTTTTTTAATAACAATATGATTCTAAAATTTTTAATAAATGTCAATTTCATAAATGCGAGAAAAAAATGTAATTTCGACTTGATAAATAATTAGAATTTGTTTTACGCAATTTTTTTGTTGAACATTTTGTCATGTAATGTATCACGAGACGTATACGATCAAATGGACACCCCTCTACACGAGTATAAAGGGACTGAAAGTTTCCCCATGGTGAGGTGTTTGCGCAGGCCAGCTGTTGACGGCTTGCCTACGGTCGCAAAAGCTTAAATACCTACTCTACCAGAGCGCCATTCATGAAAATTCAGGAAAGGGTCTAGATTTCCTATGTCCCTGCATGGGGCCTAGCTCAGCCAAAAGCTTGTCATGATCGACGACTTCAGCCCTAATTGTTTGTTCTTCGTCCGATAGACGATTAGGCGGATCATCCGAGCGCACGAGCATATCAAGTACGCTTTTGAATCGATATCTAAGATAAAATCTTGGCTACGGTCTTTTGTACGATATGCCATGCAGAGTAAAAAGTCTCTCGCCATTAAAAATAATTTTTTATCAAATAGAGAAACGATACTAGAAAAAAAATTATATTTAGAAACGATTTGTAAAGACATTTTAAAAGTATTAATAATTCTTTTAAACATCAAATCAGATTTTATTTAATATACGTTACATGTTACTTGTAACGATATTTATAAGAACATTGTTTGTAAATGTATTTATATACAGTACAAAATTATTAAAATATCGCTTCGATAATGAAGTCAAGACGCAACATCTAAATAGAAACATCTTCTCGTGGATTCTCGAAAAGCGTTACAGGGTCTAAATTGACAGAGCAAGGTCACATGTCGCGTGCGGTGACACAGTGCGATAATCTTCGGCTAATTGGACACGCGTACAGGTACGCCAGGTTGCGTGGAGAGAGTTAGGTGGGTGCGCCGATAACAATGGATAATCCGCGCATTCACGGGGCTCTGCTGCCGCGCGTTCGAGAGTAGATTCTCGCGCGTTTCCCCTCGTCTCGCGCCCGCTTAGATATCCACTCTGCGGGCCATGAGGGATGGAATCCGTGCGCGCGGTTACGTACAGATACTTGCATGTACTCCATAGGTTTACGGATAAAGGAGCCCAGCAGCCATATGGCGCCAAAGCGGAGCCCTTACCACCCCCCTTCGCTCCCATTCCCCTTCGATTTCCCTTCCTTTGCTGTTCGTTGTTCCTTCTCTCTATTTCTCTCTCTGCGTCTCTTTCATCCAGGCTCTCTCGCACCCCTTTGTACCCCTATTCGTCACACACGCTTCAATTCTCTAATGGATTTGTGCTCGCTGATTACGTCAGCCAACGTAGTACCTACCTATGCTACAAGGTACGCGCCCTCCCCCCCCCCTCCCACCCTTTGGGATGTTCATAATCAGGACCTTCATATTAGCTCGTTAAGGGGTACGCGTGTCTGAAGCCGTCATACATCGTGGTGCAGTCGCCGACGTTGGAGAACGGTGAAACGATGATTCCTTAATAGTTACAAGATTGACGTAATTGAAAGCAATCGTATTAATCCTGAATTTTAGTTTAATTTAATTGCAGTAGGATATAATTGGTATAGAAAGAAATATTAAAACTTAATAGCCTTATTTATTAATGTTATTAATAAATATCATGAGATATTTAATACATTTATTAATAGAAGAAATAGAAAAATAGAAGAATTATGAGACTCTTAATCATTTTTCATTGCATTTTTCATGAATAAATCAGAATAATATATTTTTCATTTTACACACAATTGTATATAATAATTCTTTTGAAAAAAATTAAATGGGGAGTGATGGGGGAAGAGATTTGGTATCAACATATCAAAGTAATTATCAACAAGTACATATTAAATTGATACTCTCTTTATGTCAAAAGTGTGAAGAGAAAAAAAGGAAACAGAATTTAAATTAAGAGCATTGAAGGTGGCTTGAAGTAAAGCCAAAATACGTACGATTTATAATTTTATTATGCAGTTGTTAATTGAATATTAATTAACGTTAAGTTACGCAACGTATTTCTCTCAAAATCAATTTTCTTGTTATTTGTCTAAATTTTAATATGGAGAGTTTTTAATTAATTAATTAATTTATTACAATATATCAGGAGCGGGAGTTTACAACACTAAACAAGAAACTAGATTTTCATACATTATCATTCTTCTTGTTAGTTTCCAATTCTTTCTCTCGATGAACAAGAATCCAGAAATGAGAAACTGTTGAAACACTTTCTCACAAATTAAATTTCAATTCTGGCGACAGTTTTTATGTGTGATGAGTGTGGTATCCGCACAATATCGCGTGATCACCGCATAAAAATCTTTCGCGTTGCGCAAAGAGACGCGAGGGAAGTATCGGGCCGAGCGATATCGGGAGTATCAATGGGTCGGAGTGTCGCTGGGTTGACGTATAAATAAATTAAGCACGCGTAGCCATCGTGCGGGTTGGTGTTTACGGGTGGTCCGACTGACCGGACGTTTATTTCAGGAGCGTTATATACGGGAAATCAATGGGACGTAATTCCATCGTCGAATTCTCTCGCCACGGCGCGACGCAGTGACGGCACGCGTGTGCGTGCGTGTACGGCCGTTTGCGCGCGGCGCGGAATTATTATTATTCACAAGCTGATCAACGCGGTAGACAACATCATGGATGTTCCGCGAATATCAATTAAGCTTAGATAAAACGAAGAAAGCCGCTTAACAGAGGTGATTCGAAAATACTTGCGGCTTTCAACATTGAATTATTATAATGTCACGTCGTTTGTATACTAATATGTAAAATTTTAATTTGTAAAATAATTTAATGTGTAAAATTTTAATTTATAATAGCTAAATATAACAATAATACTCGATCAAAGTTATGTCTTTCGATACATCACATTTACACTTTCTACATCTCCTACTAATGATAGTCTGATCGATCATAAATGTCAATTCAATCGTGTACCGTTGATAAATCGCGTGCATCGCGAGATTGATTGAATACCTCCTCGAATCAGCCGCACTTGTATCGCCTGTCGCGGAAAATATTTCTCCGAAATTTGAAATTTGATCACGCGTCGATATGTGCATACGCGGTCGAACGTATCGAACATACATGCGGGACGTTATCGCCACGGATATGATCGTAACGGCGCATATTTATGGGACGGATTCCCGCGCCGAAGAGTCGTCATCATATCCAAACAAATGAAACGAACTTGATGCTAACCGTTCGGTCATCACGACCGAGTCATCAATATTTCATACTTGTTTGATCACGACATTGTTTTTTTATGGCTCGATTCTTAAACTTGTAAAAGAAATTTTTGCATATGCTGCCCTTGGTGATCGGCTACAACTTTAAAATCTTAAATTATGTACCTGGGCACTGGTAGAAATTGGCTTGTTGTAATATCTCCACGTGTTGCGAGAAGGTACGGATATACGGTGTATCCCGAGTTTACATGCGCGTGGTATTGTATTTTCGCGTGACGACGCGTAAAATAGATACGTTAGCTCGTGAAACAATTCTTTTTTGTACTGTCCGGAATTCGCTAACAGCTATTTTCAAATGGGATTTTGACGGCAATCGCATTTTCGAATTTAATCTGATGAATTTGACAGCAGTAAAAAACCACGTGCCATTGAATTTGTGCGCAAATCGGCTTACCGAGAACTAAAAAAAAAAAAAAAAAAAATCAGCTGACGGAACTAGAAATCGGCAGACGCTTTCGAAATCCCCGTGTCAACTGTCGAGAGTGCTTTCCACACTATCGGGCATTTTACGATTCCGCGAGATCCTCGAAAGCTGATACGGTCCAGTTGAACAAAAATGCGCACGAGCGCGAGGATTGCGTGTATCGAGCACTATAAATTGTCTTGTAGTTAGGTAGCGATCGAAGATAGTGGGAACCCAGGCGTTTCGGGCGCGATAGCGTGCGACATCGAGGAATTTATTGGACTATAAGGTTCGCGAAGGACGTGAGAATATTGCGTCGTTTTACCGACAGTAAAGCGGATTTTGTAGCCCGTGTAACTGTCCGAATGGCGATATCTAATCGTAATGACACCGTCATGGTTGCATCTTCGCTTACCAGATCGCGATTGGATTCTCTTCAACTAAAAGACGCAATTGCAATGTGTTAAAAGAATCTATGTATAGACAATCTCTCTACCGTATACATATATTGTACAATTGCCTAGTTTATGAATATTATAGTCTATAAATATTTCGATATATTTAGATTTATTGGAGAATAATTGATGAAATTTAATTTATTATAATGTAATCTAATTCGCTTCTTTAATAATTTAAACTTGATAAAGTTAAATCTAGATTTATCGTTAAGGTCTTAGAAGAAGTTTCTAAAAATTTATTTTAATGGAATTCTAATTAAAACTGATAAAATTATTTAATTGTTTGTCGTGTAGGTATATAATTTGCCTCCGTTATGATTAAAGACTTTTTACCCCCTTTGTAAAAAAACTTGAACTTGAAGACAAGCACATACAAATACAAATTTGTATAATTGTTGTGCCTTGGGATTACTATTTTTCTTGCTGATTAGAATAACGAGATACAATTGATATTTCATTTTTCTTAAAATGTATATATATAGCAACCAGATCAATTCTCGTCTCATACACTCTGTGCTTCAACATTGCTGCCCTTACTGCCGTCGCTATCGCAAGGCGTAGATTTAACGAGGCATGAGTTAATGCCACCTCTGGCTTCCTATGTTTGTGAACGTATGCCTTGCTATTACGTTTGCGCGCGTGAACTTCGCGTGAATTACCGCGAACGAATATCACGCATGACTCTATCAAATGTCGTAATTTCTTTCAGAAGATATGCACCTGGCATGTGATATAACATTTTTTTTTAATGTTCCTAGAATGTAACCCCTATTTTTGTTGTTATTTTATTTTCATGATATAAGCTGCTTAATAATAATTGCAGCCTTGTATGTAAAAATGATGTATATTTTTGGTATAAATATAATCCCGATCGCGAGAATAATAATAGAATATGGTAATTACTATTTAATTATTTATTATTGTCGATTAATTATATCGAGTAATAAATATTAGAAATTTATATCAGAGAAAGAAGAAGTGTTTGTTACAACTTTTATTTCTCAGGATAAAGAATGTTTCCAAAATAAAGTTTCAAAGTAAGTTTTCAACTTCAAACTTTTTTCGATAATTCTGCAGTGATTTCTTTCATACATAATATAGCTCTATATGACCTTTTTTCATTTAGATATAATTTTTTTTCGGATTTTTTAAAATGTTATTTTATTTTTATCTTTTTAATTACGCTATTGTTACTATTTGTGCATCGATCATTTTTGCTTCAATATGCGTCGAATGTCTCGTATGAACAGATATTCTTTAAGATATAGATTGTCATTTTATATTTTTCATTAGTTTTTCCAAACCAGCCGATATCGAACGCGACCCGTGATTGTCGTCGAACCCCGAAATAAGTAGCATTCTTTTCCCTCTGCCGGCGGAACAGAATGCCAGTTCCTCAGAATGACGTCTAGAAAGATCCGTGCGGGCGGCATAAGAGTCCGGAATTTAATATTAAAAGCTCGTTCGGCGTATGAAGCGCGTATCGAAGAGCACGGGGAGAAGGTTATACCGGGGCGAGATTCTTGAAATTTATCTTTTGCTGTGTATGTATTCGTTAAGCTTTAAGTTTTTCCGCTTAGGAGTAGTCAGCCGAGCTTTACGATCTTTCTTCCTTGCCTTTCTCCTCCTCATCCTCTGCTTCATCTCTTTTTCTCGTTATCTTTGAAAGCCGTCGGTCTTCGCGTCATCTGGACCGTTGCATCTGCGCTTCGTTATGTCGGTTTCTTCGTCGTACTTGTGCGTGGAAATCTCTCTGAAGATGCTTACCTCGGCCAGGCTTCATCAAATATCGCACGTTGCGGAACATTTATTGAACCTGTTGACTCTTCGGGCTTTTTGCCGGAAACTTGGAAAGATCTTACTGCCCGCGCTCCTGGCCAATTAAAACGTCGCGGAAGTTAAATATAATGCGCCAGATACTCCATCTTCTGTCATCCTCTTTTGAAACTTTCAAGATTTATTATCTTATCTTCCAGTACGCTATTAGATCTGTGGCGACTTGTCAAAGAGCAAAATTATATAAAACATTTCGCGTTAAAAATATAGTAAATTATTAATATTCTGTTTGATGTACATCTATGCGATTTCAATGTTTATATTTCAATATCAAAATTGCACATCAAACTCGTTAAAACATGCACATGCATAATAAAAAATTGCATTTAATCTCAATTTTACGCAAAATGCAAACGGAAAGAGTGCTTAGCTGTGGACGAGAGATTTAGTGGAAAAAAAGAAAAACAAAAAAAACTCTCGTAGTTGTTACGTAGCGTCTCAATAGGATGCTCTTATGTCGCTATGTACAAGAACCTCCTTTTAGCACGTACGAAGTGTCACGATATGCGAAGGTGAGAGATGAAAATTCTGATAAGATGTCAGCATGTGTTCATCCGCAAGGCATGTTACAAGAATGTATGTGCCGATATACTGACATATCCGACATATATATATGACACAATTGTCCTACAGATAATATAATATAAAATTTTGTGGAGATTTTTGCATGTGTTGTGTAACAGAGAGAAGAGGAGGGGAGAGAAACAATTTTAAACCTAAAAAAATCATNAATAAATTAAACATTAGATTTCAGATTAATATAAGAAAATTAATGCAAAAATAACATTTTATGNAAAAATTTTTTATTTAAATATTTTATTAATTATATTTTAATTAAAATATAATTATTTACGTTATTACATTAATACTTAACATTTATATACAAATAAATATACCTATATGTATATGTATAAGTGCAAGACAGAACTGGAGATATTCAACTGCGATAGTTCGATTCTTGGATCGCTCTCATCTTGTTATCTTTTGCTTCCTTTGATCTCTGTAATCATAATTCTCCGATTCTCTCTTATTTTTTTATTTTATTTTTACTTCTCTGATATTTAATCACATTCTAAATGATAATTGTAATGTTTCTCATTCGTTAATGTCATCTGCTATCAAATTTTTGCATTTTTCTTTTCCAAAGTCTTTGCGATGATTTTGTCTGTAAATTTTTAATTAATTTCTTGAAAAACATAAGGAAAATAGAAAGTATATCGTATAAAGAAGCGTCTACGTAATTGCATAATAATGATATTATATTTTGATGATATTATATTTATAATTAATAAAAATGGACCACTAAATCGCGTAACGTTCACTTAATCTTTGCTTTCCATTCTATAGCATAATGACTATTTTGCGTGTGAAGTTAATGTGATAGAAGGCACTGAATTTATGCCTGGAATGCGGAGACTACGCCGAATGCATTAAGCATGCTCATCACGTAGTACGTTTCTCTCAGTTACTTAACTAACAAACTAGCTTAACAAATACTAGCTAATTACAGGTGGAAATTCAAACAATTTGTCTCCCTTTTGCATGCCTTTTCCAACTGACCTGAATTATGTGTAAACTCTTTCCACCACTTTAATCACTTTGTACAAGGTGTCTCGTGCATGTAAAAGTTCCAAAATATTTCCGTTTTCTTTAAATATACTTTATGTACATTTATAGATTTAAATATAGATTAGATATGAATTATATTTTATCGCAATTGGAGAAAGAGCATTTTCTGAGGATATTTTGATACAGACATCCATTTTCGTTTTTACATAGATCGCGAGGATTTGCCGCGACTCTCTCAACGACGAGAATGTTATTTCTATTCGCGGCGAAGGGGGTAAAATTTGAAATTCATTATTTAATTAAGCTCAAGGAAATGAGCGCGGAATCGAACGTAATGGAAGGCTTAAAGGGATCCGCGGAGGGAACGAAACAACAACAGCACGAGCCGTCAGAGCGTAGGAATGGTGTGTAGGAAAACATACCCGGTGGTGTGTATAGATACGTACGCGCGTATATACGTGCGAATCGGCACGGCAGCCAATTTAAATGCAGATCGTGGTTTAAACGCTACCGACGTTCGAACACATGAGCCTGTCGACCGTCGCGCGCAGGACACCCCCTTGGAACCCTAGTTTCTCTCTCTTTCTCTCTCACCGTTTTCTCGCACTAATGCCACCGCTGGGATTTTAATCACGAGTTTCCACCCGGTGAACCGTGTTTCTGCACGGTGATTCCTGCGAGTCCGTGTTTCTTTTTTTTCTTTTTTTCTTCACTTTGTAATTGCAACATTGTTGAATTCCTTTCGCACCTCGTATCGCACCCTCGACGTTCTAATAATTCATCCTCGATACCCGGTAACCAGTTGACGTGTGCCGACATAATCTGAATTCGAGCGATTTATCTTGAAATCAACAAAGGCTATTGATTTTCTGATTAAAGATTTATTAACCGTTATAGTATAATAGTTAAAATAAAAAAATAACCTTTAGTTATTTTCTTTAACGATTTAAAGGATTTTCCGAATTTTTTCGAATCTATAACAAGAGATTATAAGTACATATCAATTTTAATCCGATGTGAAGACATTTTTCGGACAAATTGAAAGCCGCATATAGTGTATTCGTCGCAGTCGGGTGATTCGGGAGGGCGCGTAAGGGTATCGAGGTATGGCTTATGAATATTCAGAAATCGTGCGTGTCGTCGCTACGTGACGCATATATATTCGTAGGCAGCTGACACGAGGGTTCAGACCAAGTCGAAGGAAGGAAGGAAGGTGGTATCGGGATCGTAAGGGGGTGCGGAATAGCGGGTCTGAAAGGATAGAGTGCTGATGATAGCAGATAAGGTACGCCTTGCCTATCGGTCTTGCCCCCCGCTCTCGAGTTACAAGAAGGGGAATCGCCGATAATCCGCTTATGCACAGCGGACAGATAAACTGTTTATTATTACTTTCGCTCGCCGTGCAGATATATACAGCTATGATATCTATCACTGGGTATGGGGTGCCCAACACTCAACGGATGTGCTTTCGGCCACGGATATTAGCAGCCAGACTAAGATGAATGGCGATTCTCTTAATGTCGAAGTATTCATGATAATAGAGTTATTTACTTGAATTAGTTATTTGAATATAANTAAATATAATAATAATATAAATAGATAACAAAAAGCATTTTTCATATAATTTTAAAAGTAAACGTTAGCTTAACAGTTGTTAAATTTAAGATTTATTTTTCTGAGTATTAAATACTGAAAGTTAGAAAGATACGATAAAGAAATATGACTTCAGAACATATCATAAATCATGTGACTGGGAGGACGTTCTATTGATGATTTTTGGGACGCCCTGTAGATACAGTCGAGCAAAGACATGACTTCTGATATCAGTCAGTCAGTCAGCAAGTCAGTCAGCTGCATTCTCACCCCTGCGTGTCATAAAATCCATTTTCCCGCTTCTGGAAGGGACGAGATTCGGAAGCTCGAGGAAGGGCCGCGCGAGGATCCGCCGCGTAATCCACTTTTATTACTTTTCAGTCAGCGCGTAGGGAATATAAGAGATATTCTCCACTTACCCGGGATTACTTCCATGAAGTCTGCAGCAAACGAAGAAAAATATTTCTACGTTCCGACTCTATTATTTTTATTCTCGGTAGTTAATTGTGGAAGTATCTTAGTTTCATATATAAAAGTATTAGATGATTACATTTTGTGTGAGTTAATGTCTCTCTCACGTAAAGAAAAACAAATTGAAATATTATTAAATTCAACTTACTATTTTAATGACGAAATTGATCATCTGACTATACAAATTATTTATTGTTGTATTTACAAAAGTATTAGTCTCTAAAACTGTTACTTCTACAATAATCATCACGCTAAAATTTTTGCAAACTACAATTAAATTAATGTGTTTTATTCATTATATCTCATATCTTATTTTTGGATTTTATTGGGTATCGCCCTTATGATGATTACTTAATATCCATCAAGCTGGAAGTGCCTATAAGCACTATCATACGAAACTGTGTGGAGAATTTAGTGCTCTTTATGTGCTAATTTTTACTATTTATTGCTCTAGCTGTTTTGCGAGAAATTTTTAAAAGACAATACGAAAATAATTTTTCGCAAAACGGCTGGAGCAATAAAATTAGGATTAGAGCGTTAAATTAACATATAAAGAGCACTAAATTCTCCGCACAGTTTTGTATGATTGTGCCTAAGTGGGTATTCTAGCTTGATAGACATCATTACTTCTTCCAGTCTTGATTGTTACAAAAGCTGAAGATAAATCTGAACAAGTGTAGAGTCGAAATATTTTCATGTTTCTTTTATTTGTGATTCTTTGTATTTTATTAAGGTATAGAATTAGAATTCTTTATTCACTTATGGTTGATTACGAACAACAAGAATTTAATGATAAAATATCTCAACGATAACGATATCTCCAACAATGTTGTTGTCTGGAGCGTCCAAAATCGTATATGAACGTGACCGTATATCACTTCTATCCCCGTTATTAGTTAATCAAATAATAGAACCTCTTCATTAGTCCCTGCCGAAATTTACCAATGAAATTCGTAATACCAGCCAGATGGCTCGGACTTCATTGAGCTCTTCTGGTCCATGTCTAATGTATGAACAAGGTTATCCACTTCTGCTTTCCAAAAATAACACCTTACTAACACTTCAGTATTTTAGTTGATATTACTCCATCTTAAATAAAATTGCAATTTTTAGAGGGAAAGAAAAAATAGATATTATTAACAATCACTTAGTAATAATCACTTTTTCTATATCGTTTTTAATGTATATTTTGCGAAATGATAAATCATCTTGAATTCATAATATATGTGAGAATAAGAGAGAGTTATAATATTCTAGGCGTGTAGAACTTTTATATAATATTTTATATAATATTATATAATATTCTAGGCGTGTAGAACTTTTCTCTCTGCAAAATCTGCAAACCATGAAGACTATTTCTTTAATCCCAAATAGGGCGAGAAATGGTATCGCGCGGGAGTTGCAATCGGGGACATTAAATTGAGAAGTCTTACTTAAATTTATGTGAGCGAGGATAGCATGGACTTCTGAGATATGCATTTATCGTAAATTATAACATCATCGCAATAATAATCTTTAGAAATTTATTTNTTTTTTGGTCTGCTTGGTCAGCAATGTTTATTTTTGCGGATTTAAAAAAATATAATAAAAATTTTACTAATTGTAAGTAGAAGTAAAGATCTTTTCCATTTTTAAAATATATTTAAAATATATATTTTTAATTTAAAAGAAGACTTTAAAATATTCTTGTTTTTTAAATTCAGAATAGAAATTAATTACTGAAACTAACTAAATTATACTACTAAATTATATTAAATCGTTTATTATAATATAATAGAAGACATTGCCGCGTTATATTTCATAGTTGATTTAGATTAATTGATTATATATTTATTATTTAACTGTATTAATTAATTATAGCGGATAATATTAATAGCAAGCTGTTAAACGTTACGTTTGTATTGTATGGCTGCTACAGTTACATGCGCATGAATCGACACAAAATTGTCGTTTGTAGGCTGTTAGGATGGAGTCATAATGCGACGAAGTAATGGTTGCAGTGGTGATTAAACGCGACGAACGGGTACTTGGTACATGTTAACGTATCGACAATCTGTACGGGAGATGATGACTCGATATTCCCAACGCGATTGATTATTCCCCGACTGTGCCGCAAAACCATTCTTGACCGCGATCTCGCATGCGATCGAGATGTAACGAACGTCGATGGTACGATTACAATGGGTTAATTGGTTTATTGCTCGTCGACCATTGCCAAATGGAATGAAAATGTTTATGAGTGTACATGCGTCTAGTCAATTTGTATGCAGACGTTCGCATTTCTGTTTTTGGGCATTCGATAAAGTATCTCGTTTCTCTTTCGAAATTCCTATTTAAAAACGCTTTAAAATTAAATGATATTTAACAAGAACGATAACAAGACTATCAAAATTAAAAATTTTTTATTTTATTAATTAAGATGGCAGTTGACTCAATTTTAATTAACACTTAAACAGATCATTTGTGAGTATTTTTTTTAAAAGATATCTCTAAGATATATCTTTTTAAACATATCCATATCCTGCTACGAGATTATCGTACATTTTTCATAAGGGTGATGAAAAATTGTAGTGTGAATCATAGTGGGATATACAGAAAATAGACGGGAAAGTGGCACAGCAGGCGGACGCACACAGACGCAACTGTAAGTGGGTATGCAGTGGTGGAAAATGGTAGGAGAAGATCAACGGAAATACGATTAGATACCTTTGACACAAAGAAGTCGATGATCTCATTTGAAACTCGTTGAGATGATTCAAGGATTTATTTGGTTTTGTTCTGTCGGTCTTATTCCGCCTCGTTAATTATCGAATGCGCAATAATTCCTACCCGTGTACGGCATGTCGTGTGTACAGCATCGAGGGCGTATCGTATCGATCTCTCATCAATGCCGATTGCAAAATCCATTCCTGTTACTCCAGCTGCGAAACGTACCTTATAGAGGCAACATCACAAAGCACGCATTACTGTCGCTGTTCATGGTGCTGGTAATTAATGTTCCTCGCGACGTTAATTAAATTTGCGTTCTTAATTAAATTGCGAGGGCTACTTCTCTATGTGATCCGGCGTGAAGTGAACGACGGCCAGCCGTGGTTAGGTACCACGAATTGTAACCTCGCCGAATTGACGTTTGAGTACTTTACTAATTATCCACCGCGAGTAAATTTGAATGTTTGAAGCGCTCGCACGCATAAACGCTCCAGTGAGATTTACTAAACAGCGGTTACGCGCTTGTAACTGAATATTTAATTACCCCAA
Source organism: Tetramorium alpestre (assembly GCA_021460005.1). NCBI lineage: Eukaryota > Metazoa > Arthropoda > Insecta > Hymenoptera > Formicidae > Tetramorium > Tetramorium alpestre. The sequence continues at coordinate 501,052 of JAJVSH010000035.1, read as the reverse complement.
TGATTTATTTCATCATGATAACTGTGCCTAGTTTAGGCGAATAAATCCTCACTTAATGTAATTAAATCATCGAATCATATGACTAAATATTCATAGTCGGCAGTTGTCCGACTTGCGAAATTGCTTTTTCCGCAAGCTCTTCGTATTTCGGGACAGAATGAAATTAATGAAGTTTAATAATTTTCCTACGATACAGAGATTTACGTGTATAATATTTATATCAAATATAAAAAAAAAATTATTAAGACGAATGTAAATCCAAAGTTCACACAACCGAAAGAAGGGTTGATATATCGTGAAAGGACGAAGGAAGACTATAATGAAAAAAATCGTGTCCTTACGGTATACTCGGCGTGCCTTTTCGGAGGCAGCCGTGCAAGTGCGACAAGCACGTCATTCCGCTGGTTTATAAGACTCCTGTGGCTCGAGAGGGCCACGGCAAGGACCTAAGTCGGAGAGAAGTACGAAAGAGGCAAAGAGACGTACCACGGTCGCGTGCCTTGCGCCGAGGTTAACTAGGACTGTTTATTGTTCGAGTCCCGAAGCGCTCGGGACTTCATTAGCTGGAATTGCAGTGCGCGGCTTCCCCGGCTGGGGAAGATGCGATGGAGAAGAGGCTAACTAAGAAGTTGCAGAAGAAACCCGGCGTCTTGTCGGTATTTCGTTAATTAATTAAACGAAGGAGCTGGAACTCAGACACATCGTATTAGCCTGTATCAAGTGCGTTATTGCGCCAAAGCAGCTGGACTATTCATTTTGTAAATTCGGAATGTTGCGCGTTATTATCGAGCGTAGACGACCTTTCGCTGGCATAAATATAATAATTAATAATGTCTCGTTAAATATCATCTTTATAGAAATATCGTAATGACCGAGCGTAATGATCTTCGTTAGTCATAGCTGTACATCTAAAGAACTTTGAAGGAAATTTAAAACAGGAAACTTAAGACATGCTATACATGTGGCAGTTTTTTTTCAATGATTTTTATAAAATTTCTCCGTACATATAAAGAAAGAAAGCATAATTTTCAAATAATTCCAACATTTTTCCGAATCTTCAATAAATATGTGTGCATATATTTTTCAAGGAAAAAACTTCGTTTTAGGTTCTTTTAACAATGCACTAGTGATATTAAAAATATTACGAAATTATTTGGTTGATCATTCAATACTTCCAGCGTTCGAACGATAAGCGGCTCCCGGCAGTGCGTGAATTCATCTCCGTTCATCGCTATTCTTCTATCCCCGAGTTTTCTGTGACCCCCCGTGGATTGTGAGTCAGAAGTCGTGTAATGGAAGGGAGACGCATGCGAGAAGGTGTAGTCCAACCGATTTGGCTGGCGTTACGGCGCGATGCCCCATCCATACTGAGTTATGGCATCCATAACTAGCACCCACGTCTTTCATTAACCCCGGCATTGTCGCGTGTACCGTGGCCACGTTGTTAAAGGGGCACGGGAAGATTGGTCGCGAAGGGGATCGAAGCGGGACACCTATTTGTTTTTGCTCCGTCCGTATTTGCCTGCCATATGTCCTGCTTACTGTAGGCTCGAACATCGTTCGGGATCACGGAAACTCGCAGGATATTAATATGACGCTCGATACAGCTTTTCAGATTAAGATGGATTGTGGTACTTTTTAACCGTTTCTCATTAACATTTCTCACCATAATACTACCATAATATCACGTAATTTTTTATTATGTTTGTTTAAAAAAAAATCCTTACTGATACTGCATCATACAAGTTTATTATTTTATATAAATCATATACACGGTAGCATTTATATTGCAGAGCAAATATAGGTATGATGAAACAAAGCGATTACATATTTTATGATAAAAATATCGATATCTATTTGCCAATGGCTATTTTTTCGTCAATAGATACAATTAAAATTTTTTTACTTACAATTTCTATAAATTAACAAGTTATGCAATATAAATTGATCGTAAGATCAACTTATTATTTTTTTGAGGCAATTGATAATCTTTTATACTGTTAAATATATACATGGTATGAGAGAGCAGTAGTCACGATTGCTGTTAGTTTGTTGTACAAAACAACAAATGGCACAACCATTTGACATGCTGACCGCATATATGTGAAAATTGACGCCAACAATAATTCTCTCGATAACAAACAACATCGATCATAATTCTGTGTTGACTACTTTGTCACGAGTGTTGAAAGGACAGAGATGGGCATTCTGTAGAAACGAGCGTAGAAAGTGTAGATAAACGATATTGATCGATCACACATTCGTGACGGGAAATCAGCCTGAAGGCATGACGTGTAAAAACTAATTGGCAATATTTTTTTGATTTTATATATATATATATATATATATATACACATATATATGTTAAAATATACATAACGCCAGCTTTCTTAATCAAGAAATTTAATCAGAGATAGAAGAGAAGAATGTAGAAAACCATCAATAATATATAATTTGTAAAGAAAAGATACAGGTGATTAATATATAAAATATCAGGTTACATGAGACAGCTTTTTTAAATGTCTAATGTTTTGTAAATTTTCCATTTACAATCAAATCTATCAATATAAATCATTTTGCACTTTTCATATAATGCGAAAATTAACAGTGAAAAAGATTAAATTTTTTTCTTAAGAATTTAATAAAAAATGCAATTGTTATCGGACATTATATAACTTTGCAATTTTTAATTGAGGATATGTAAAATGTTTCGTAATTTGGTCTCGAATTTGCACTTGTGAGCTTCTAATACATCTTCGCTAATTGATAAATATTGCCTGATTAGATTGCATGTTTAGTTTAACGATTATAGTATTATTCTACCAATATAATTCTGTTTGTTTTCGATAAAGTGTAATTTAATGGAATTAAACTTGATTTGGACAATTGTAATATATGTATAATCCGTGTATTATAATTCACATTAGCGAAATTTCCATTTCTCACAAATTACATAATACGAAACTGCAAAGGAAAGAGTACGATTAATTATATGTAATGTTATTTAATTCTGTCTTGCATTCTTCTGTGCTTGATACCAACTTCATCTTCTGTGCTTGATACCAACATTGTATTTTGTGAAGCGCGAACACAAAATATATAGTTTTTTTTTGCATTTTTTTATTTGTACGTATATGCCACTGGTACTGTTATGCCATTAAAATATAAAATTCGCTCACATACGTATGCAGTGCATATTATGCACTACACACATATGAACATCTCTTTCTCACATTACACACAGCTGAGTAATTTTTTTTATGAAACGGGACGCAAGTTTACCTTTTAAGCTTTAAAATTATGGCACTAGATATGTTGTTTTTTTTTTCAATATTGCAATGCGATGGGAAGCATATGCATTTTATATGCTTTTATTAAAAAATAGTGTAGTAAGTTCTTAATGAAAGTAGTTGCACTTTTTAATGATTTTTCAAAATATAAAAATAAATACTTATTACAGTTTTTATAATTTTAAATGACTATTAATATTTATGTATAATTATGCTTTTCATACTCTAAGTCAACTTCCTGGACAGACGTACTATTAGGAGGGGATAAAGTCAAGAAAAAGTGGGAAGGGGTGTTGTGATGAGAAACATGTTATATTTTTAGCGGGGCCTTTGATTTAACTGTGTGTGGGTGGGCTGTGCGGTTCCGCTGACTTTTTAGTGTATAGTAAACATCGCTCGAAGATAAACTAATTTGTCCTGAATTTATAAAGTCTGCTCGTCCGTCTCGGGCCGCGGACAAGATACATAGATCATTTACTTGCTTAAACAAACATAAGGGGAACGGGAAAAGCGTGCGCATGTTGCAGTCGCGCGCGCAAGTTTTCGGGAAACTTTCGCGCAATAGTAAATATAAATATAATAACGAATCATATTCATACATATATCAAAGAGAATACATTTGAAAAAAATATTAATTATATTTAACAATAACATATTACATGTACTAATAATGTTTATATAACTTTTATGGAGCTAATAACAGAGAATATTAATTAATATAATGAAAAAAATATTTTAATATTATGAAATAAAGTTTAATTTAATTTTAGTTGCATTTGAATTAAATTTTTTAAATATTAAATATTAAAATAATTTTATATTAAATATTTCGATAAAATGTGTAAAAGTCATAAATGCACATAACGCATTAACTTCCATTTGAAAAAGTACAAGCTAAAATTATCTTTCATTATTTGCGATACTCTCTAATTGTTAGATATTTTATTCCTGACATGTAAAATAGAAAACGCATTCTTTTTAATTAACTTCTTTTCGATCTAGAAGAGATATTCTACTTTCGATATCTATCGATAACAATACTCGCTTTAATTTGTCAGTTCGCAAACGAGATGGTCTATTGCAATGCAGACATAAAAAAGAAAAAGAGAAAAGGAACAGAAAGAAGAGCTAGTTACACGCGTGTCGCGCATGTGATGTCTCGATATGCGATCGCCATGAGAACGTCGGACTGTGGTCACATGTGGCGATCACGTCGCGGCATGAGAAACTCCCGACATGTATCTTCGGCCCGCGTGTTGATACGATACGCGCAGTTGTATGCCAATGATTAATAGGAATCGACAGAAACCGACATTGCGCGATGCCGATGTCGTCCGGTCGAGAAATATCGCCGATAAATTCTCCTTTGAATGCCCTTTCTCTCTCCCTTTTCCTCGCGAAAAGCGAAATATCTTTTTCCGCGCCCTTTTTTTCTCACTCGTTAATAACATTTTTCCGTACTGATCCGAAAGCGTGCGCGCTTGGTGAACGATTGGTGCGCGAACATAAAAGAATTAGGAGACTGTGAAATGTGTATGTGTATATGCATATATATGTATATATGCATTCTGGAATATTACATATCAATCGACTGTTATTAATTTGTCGTATTCGCTCGTGGCGATCGGCATGATAATCTAATTGATTATCTCAATGCATGAGATAATGAAGCTAATGTAGAATTCGGTATTAAACATTGTCGGCGTAATTCCCATTTAAATAACGACAAATGCATTTTTATCCTTAGAAGTTACAAATTTTATATAATAAAATTGAGAATTTATGGAACGTGTGCATACCGTATTAAAATATTATGTGTTAATGTTGACTGTAATTCGTTTATTACATTAGCAGTAACATTAATGGTGATGCATAAATTAATTATTAATTTATATGTATTAAATATCGTGCGTTCATTCCCATTAAACATGAGTAATTCTTTGGATTCAATTTCATTTGTCAAATTGGAAATATTTTTTTTCGTTAATGACGTTTTTCGATCGTCGCCGGAAGGTACGCGCGTAACGAACGATCGATGTGTAACATGCGTGCAATGAAAGAGTCGGTGGGGTTGGGAAACTCGCGCTCTTGTTAGGAACACAATGTGCACGTCGCTCAGCGGATGAAGCTCGGACGTTACGTGTCAATCGAACGTTATTAATTTGCGGTATTCATTACCCTCGGAGATAGATGGCGATTAGCATCATTGATAATGGCACGAATTAGTCATGCCAGCGTATTATGTCGCATTAAACGTATTGGTCGTCCATTTCCATCGAATGTGAGCGAAATTAATAATTTAGATTGGTAATCGCATACTTCTCTGGTTTATGATAGTTTTCGAATGAAATTGCTCATTATCTCGATCTCATCTTTCTTTTAAATAAAAATACTTCTTTCGTGGTATAATGCCTAAATTATCTTAGTTTATTATATTTCAGGTAACATACATATTTAAATAAATAGCTAAATTGCTAAAAATTGTCAGATTAATATTACATAATTCTTAAAAAATTTATATTATATTAAAATAAAATTAGTATTTTTAAAATTTTCTCTTCAATTTAATTAAAAAAAAAAAGATATTAGATTAATATGTATTGGAGAAACGTACGTTAAACTATTGATATATAATATATTTTTCCAAGACAAAAAAGCTCGATGGAAATATTTAATACCGGATGATTTAGCGTGGCTCAATCGCAGTGTTGATTTGGAACTTGGAAGTTCTCGGAATCTTCGGCAGGATATACGCACGGATGATGGCAATGCATTCACTGTCAAAGGCGCGGAAGTGAAAGTCAAAGAAGTCCCGGAATCGCCTTCGGCTGGATAACTCGGTGTCACGTGTGACAAGCATGCGTGTATACACATATACACGTGACATATTGTTTTCGCGAGTGCACTACTACGAAGAGAAGCTTGCACGGCGCTCGTTTTGCACCTCTCATTCTCCTCACCCTCTTTCCTCGTCCGCTTTCGCATTCACCCTTCCTGGCTTCCGAATTCGCAGTTCCATGAGTGGGCGTTATTGTGTTACGATGTGTACCACGGGGCAGACTTCTACGGTGCTCCATGCCACGGATTCGGGCGCAAACGTTATTATTTTTCGCAATTTGCTAAGCAGATGCTTCCCATTGTGAAGCCGCCGTCACCGGTGCCACTCCGTTGCCCGGGGTTTATTTTCCTGACTCGTCTCCGACAGTCGCCAACATTGCGATATTTTGCCTCCGTTCGTGCAACGGAACGAATTTTTTTCACGCGAATCCGTGCAATCATGAAATCTTCATGTCCGTGTATGCTCAAATATGCGAGAGAGGGAAAAAAGAGAGACTGAAAAGTGTATATATGTTCATAGTGAAATAAAAAGTTAGTGACATGAAACGTTTTAAACAACTTGGTATAAATAATATAAATAATTATTTAAAAAATATTAAAATATTTTTTTCATGGAAAAAAATTTATATGTCTTATTTAATTTTACAATATATAAATTAATTACAACATATAAACATAAATATATGTATACTATAATAATATCGATTTTATATCTTATTATAATTATAGACAGATAAATTTTAAATTGATCTATGTATAATTATGATCTAATTGTAAGATAAATTATAATTTTTAAAATAGATAAATACAAATAACAAATAAGAAAAAGGAGAAAAGTATTAAAATTATAATATTATCTTCTTTTTCCCTTTGGACAAAATAATTTATCATTTTTTATCATTTTTCTTATTTCTATGTATATTTATACCATGCATTTTTAAATAATTCTTCTAATGAATTTTTAACCTTATCGATCGTCATAATTTTTACTTCCATTACGTCGCTTAGCGTTTTTATCTTTTTACTTTCGTACATACACGGTTTCAAGTTCCGTGCGCACACGAGCGCGAATGGCGCGTATCCGCGTCGAGGGCTGAATATTTAAACCAACTTGCTGGCGCACATTGTTTCACCGGCATCCCCATCTCGGTGGACTACACACGTCGGGAAATAATGATCGCACCGGTCGTCTACCATCCTTTTCTTCTTGTCTCCTCCTTTGCCGATGTTGCTCACGTTCTTCACGTCCGCGACGCTAAAGTATCCGCGACAAAAACGCTGCACTACCGACTTGAGATTGTACTGGGAGCATTTCTTTCTTCCGGTGACCGTGGACAAGGAGGTGATGAGTATGGAAAACGTTCGTGAGTTTCCTTCACTGCATATCTGCATTTTACCTTCAAAGCCAAAACGTTCTTTTTGTTTAAAAGCAGTCTTAGAGTGGATTGTAGATAAGCACGATCGTATACAGACAAATGACTGATCTCTAAAAAAAATTTCTCTCTCTTTCTCTTCATATTCATAATTGATATTTTTATAATTATGTACTATTTTCGATATAAATTCAAAAATAGAAGTTATGTCGTCACGTACGGACATTGATTTTGTTTTTCACACTTTTTGCACGTATTATAAGATATTTCTGGAGTTAACGATAACGCTACTGAATCGTATCCAGACCTGCTTGGCGCTTTAAACTAGTTTGAATAAACGAAGGGAAACAGATGCGCGAGGGAGAGACGAACTGCGAAGTCGACACATCGTGAAGCAGAAGTTTTAACGTTGGTAGTCGTGTAGGTGTCTCTCGGTAGTCTCTTTTTCGTTTTTCTTGTCAGACCTTTCCAAACATTCGCTCTTTTCGGAATTTATCATTATTTCTGTGATCTTTGGCGCCGCTGAAGTTGTAGAGGAGCGATACTCTTGCGCCGAACTCGTCGATCGTTTCTCGATTCTCCTTATATTTTTTTTTGGCTAGATATCTAATTATTAAGTTAAATAACAAAAATATAAATATACTATTTCGTGTAGAAAAACAAATTTTTTTATTTAAAAAAGTTTTTATAAGACAATATAATTTTTTGAATAACAATATTTTATGTTATTTTTCACAGATATATACTATGGAGGTGCGAACAGAGAGACCACGGACCGCCGGTCGAATAGCACCAACCGGAAGAGTAACACCGACAGTGCATCAAACCGGTGGAGGCCGAAGAAAAGCTATACCAGTTCCACCACCGAGAGTGCCGACTCCTATGCCTATCGCAAATAATAATCAACAAAGGTAAGTACGTTTTGAAATTATAATTGAACATGTTTATACCGAAAAAATTAATTCTTCAAAATTTTGTTTCTTTATCGTAATTATTTTCGAAAATGTGTACTATACATAATTACTAATATCTCTGTATATTATTCATAAAAAATGAGAATATGATTTCTATGACAGAAATAAGCGCGGTATTTTGATCATTTTAATATCCAGATGCTCTTTACAAGTATTTACAAGTATTTAAAAATCTTTATCTTCATCTATGTAATATGTAACTTTGTGCACACAGTTTGTTGTGTTCAAATAATAGATAAACAGTAATGAAGAATTAATACTTCGGAATTGATTCCTTCTCGCATGACATTCGAGTCAATTGCGCAGAAACGTCCGTGGCAATGACTCGATCGTCTGATCTGCAAGTTCGCGGAACTTCATGTAGCGAGTGTATATCGGGATCGTGCTTTTCGAACTCGCATGGTGCAGGGGCGCACTAGGGGTGCCTATCCCTCCGACGATATGGCTCTCAACTTTGTTCCGCAGTTTAACGGCGGATTTTACAGTCGCCGGCGAGTTTCCAGTCGTATCAATTCTTCGCGAGGATAAGTATCATTAAGTACGCCGCACTAAGGTGTAGCCACGGATAGTAGTGACACGGCTCGGGATAGGTACGGTTGATTAAACTCAGGCAGGAAGCGCAAGGTCGTCGCTGCCCACTTCGTTGATCTCCTCCGCCAATCTGCTCCAGCCAAGCGTTGGCTCGTGCAGAACCGGGGATTTACCCGCCACCATCCGCGGATAATACCGCCCCCGAGATGTTAAGCCTTCGTGGTTGGTGTATTTTTCGGGGCTGGTGTTCGCCAAGCTTGGGATTTTCGAGGGTAGTTTATCGGAGCGCCGCAAACTGTGCACATAAGTTGAGCTTGATAATTGAAAAGCTAAGTTGATAAAAGTGAATACACGATACAGAGACATGATTATGCTGATATATAACAACTTAATCGACGATTTTATGGAGGAGAATGACATATGTTTTTTTTTTCGAAAACACATTATTGAATTTTATTTTGTTACATCTAACTTTATTTAATATGAAAATCTCATTACGAGTATATACATATATAATATATTCGAACATGAAGTATCATATTTTCGGTAAAAGATTAGAGACTTAAGTATTTAGTTTAATTAAATTTGTGATAAGTTTCGAAATCGATTTCGTATTCTTCAGGTTTCTTTCTCCTCTTTTAGAGTCTTATGTTCAAGTTTGATAAAGATCGTTCTTGAGTATGTCACTTAAGCGTACTGTCTAATTAAAGTTCTTCCCGTCTAATTAAGACGCTTTCCTTTTGTGTTGGATCTTGGAAACTAACATCTTAGATAAAAGTCGCCGGTAATAAGCTCCGTTGAAAAAAGCGAAGAAAGAAGTATATCCCCACATCTCATTTGACGGTTGATCATCGGCATCTTGCGAATACTTAACGAGTTGCAACCTGTAATTAATTACTACATAATTATACCCTGTTTTTTCGCTAAATACAGGAAATGACAAAGTACACAGAGAGCAACAGTTTTCTTCGGCTATATATTTGCACCAATTAAATCGTTACACTTTCTCGATAAATAAAATCAAATGTAATGTGGAATTTTTAGCCAAATTTATACAACGTACATTTATATAATAATATTTCAGTTTTTCAATGATAATGAATCTGAGATATCTGCGAAAATTTTTCAAATTGCAATTCCGTCAAATAAAATTTCATTTATCATACGAATCTCATAGCTTGTCGGATTTCATATTCGTAATTATTCGGTTGAACATGGCCAGGACGTGTAGTCGTTAAAAAACCTTAATCTCAAGCTTACAGACCAGAGAGAGAAAGAGAAACAAAAAAAAAAGAAAAAGAAGAAGAGAATAATGGAGCGCAGAAAAGGCGGGGGCGAATACAGAGATTAGGGAAGTGAAGGTTATCTCGAAAAGTGGTTGTCATCATTGCTAAAGTATTCATAAGGCGCCCCGGGGTTGTATAGCGTATTTTTGTGATTTTGCTGTACATTATGTTGTTATTTTACATGAATGAATTTACGTGTTACCGGTTATCAGGTTGTAAAATAGAATCCTGTTTGTATTTTACATTATTTTAACATTATATTGCATTAATATGATTATAAAAAAAAAATAACTATTGCAAATAAAATGTAGTTACAATTCTTATAGTAATTGACCTATGAATATTTGTTAATTTTTTTTATGTACTTTTATTTCATGTAGCTTTATTTTTATTCTATTGATCCATTTTTATTTTGAATATCTTTGAATTTTTTCTTGAATATATAAATTTGTGATATAATTGAACATATGTATAATGAAAGCCTATTAATTACGAGCGAGTGACTGTTTCAGCCGCAAAAAAATATTCGCGTCAGTGCAGGTTACCGAGGAAAATTAAATGCATAGTGGTTAAATGCTGATCATTGAAATTCTACGATTTTCTGGTTCGCGGTATTTTTATGATTTCCCTGGCATCCCTTTTCCGATTCTCTCTTTCTCTCTCGACATACGTACATTTCATTAAATACTCCTTTTTTTTCCTGCATTCGCGACCACCCTTCGTAAATATTCGTGCGGCGAAGGTTCTACAGCTATTCGCAATGAATCCCCGTTCCTCGAGGGTGGACGTAGACGCGCAGCGAATGGGAGGAGTGGGGTGCGTCAGGAAGTTTGAAGTATTTTCCTCATAAAGCTTTCGAGGTATCTAAAATATTTGCGACGATGCGGATTTCGCTTCGGGATTTTAATTAATTAACGACCCGACACGCTGGCTGGCTCGAACGAACCAGTCCGGTCAGACGATGTGTGTGGGGGAGGCGATGGTAGTGAGAGATGGGTGGAGGAGGTAAAGGTTCATTAGAACCTCGTGCAGCTTGAAATTCTGTCGACCACAATGTAAATAACTCACTCGTGCTTTATATAAAGCAGACAGAGGACCTTTGTGCCAAAGAGCCGCCCGTATGCGTTCATTAGGCGGTGTTTAGCTTTAGTTACACCGCTACATTTCGAACCGTTACCGTCGCGCGTGAACACGTCCGCGTATCATGTATTACACGTGTACGTGAAGAATCGTTGAAACGCATCGGACGACGAGAGAAGTATCGGGCTTCGTCCGGAAATGCGAAGCCTCGCTGTATCTGTTTGCCCTGGCGTAATTGCATGGAAACTGATTGGATGAAAGAAACATCTAATGGTGCAGTATATTAAGAATTTGTTAAATTGGGAAAGATAGGCGAGATTGCTTTACAAATGATTTCGTGATATTTTAGTTAACAATACGTGAGATAATGCGATACTCGGGTTTATGACGCGTATCTCTTTTTTTTCCATGAAAGATGAACGTAAAACAAGCAGTCATAGATGCGAAAGCTAACTAACAATAAGTTGTTACGAATCACAGGTATATCTTTCGCTGCATTATGAACGCATAATTACGGGAAGTGGATAAAAGATGTGAGATATTGTAGATTGCAATTATCGTTGGAAATCGGTCGAGCCGCATGGTCGCCTCGGTAAGGAAATAATACGGAAGACAATAATTCCGATCTCTCAAAGCGGTTCTCCAGAATCTGGTACGTCTCTTGGGAATATCGTGACTAACGAACGCCACTGCCACCGCGGTGGAATATACGCCAATTAGCTCGTATTTTTCGTCAAAGAGATCAAACCCTTTTCTGTATTAGTACAGGACAGAGGTTATAGACGTAAAGAGTCGTTGGTAGAGACAAAGTAGAGGCAGTGTTGGAGATAATATCAAAGGATAGTTAAGCCGTAGTATACATATATAAAGCGCCAACGTCAGAGAGCTTTTGCGATTTCTATACGAGGAAAACGCGTCCCACGTTCTTTTTTGTAAATTTAATCTATCGTGTCGCGCTGATAATTTATTCTTTTTACATCCGCTTTTTCGTACACTTTGGCAAGAAATTGTCCGAGAGAGTTTGTTAAGAAAGTTTGTGTGCGTTCGGTGAAAGAAGTATGATATCAGAGAAAAATAAAACACAGTGATTAGATTGGATGAGTTCGAAGACTTTGGATCGTAATTTTAATGATGAATCTTAAGTCGATAGTTTCCAAGAAAACTTTTCTTATAAGGCTATTTGCTGCAATTTTTAATGAATCTTCCTTACAACAAATAATTAAAGCATAAATCAAAATTCCTCAGAAATAATGTCTATAATGAATGTAAATTGTATAATAAATATAATAAGATGTTATTATCTAATCGTATCTCACAAAGAAAACGTTTACTTTCTCATCATGTTAAAATAGAATCAGGTCTAATCCAATTATGTCTAAATATTTGCCTTATTACAACATAATGATTCGCTCAAATCATTTTATAACAGGAATTGACACGTCTTCCGCGTTCATTTGAACTTTGTCATCTCGGTTCAATATCCTCTCGCGCGTGATGCTTCCGTACGGAGCTAATTTGAGACCGGTTGAAAGACTCTACCACTCGATTGATTTGTCGCGCATGTCGAGAGTTAATTAGCTTGGAGTAGGAGATGCTAACCTAAAGGTTCTCTAGTTGGTGACCTTTAATCAAGCGATTAATCAAGCGATAGCCGAACATTATCGACGTCCGTGTATGTGATAATCAAGATTATTTAAAATTACATATTGATCGAGTTTCTTGCGTAATTCATTTAATTATTTGTTTTACCGTTGCGTTTCTTAATTACGCTTTTATCAAAAATAATGTATCTTTTCTTCTTTTCCGCAATTATCCGTATAGATGGATGTAATGTGTGATATTTCATAATGTTTTGTTTGATTTTTTTATTTAATTATTTATATCAGATTTGTTCAAATTACCTTTTGGTTTACTCGACATTAATTTATACAATTGAATTCATTAGCATATACTAACGAACTTTTGATTATAGTTTATTTTTTTATAGACCATCTTACTGTTTCTTTTTCTCTCGTATTGATTTATGTGAATGTATTTTTACGATACCCGAGATATACAAACTAGTGACTCTCGATAGCAATTTACTTTTTTATGACTCTTGATAACGAGTCGTTTATTTACGGTCCTTTGAGAGCGTTTTACCTCTTTACAACTGTTGATAGAAACTCGCGAGTTTTACGGCACTTGATAGTGATTTATATTTCGTCATACGAACTATTCGTTCGCCGCCTTTTTTTCATCCCGCATTAATCTGCACCGACGAACCTATCGGTTGCCGCGCGTACAGTTTCTGCTTTCGGTTTTTGATAGATTGTGCGAGTACGCGTGAATGCACCACCTCAAATACGTTGAGGTGCTTAACGAGGCAGATTTTCACGGGAACGGCCGTCAAATGGGAAAACGGATATCCCGCTTCCCGCTATGAGGACTTTGATGCCGTATATGTTTGCGATTCGAATCGCAGCGAAGTATGAGAATGGCACAGCGCGTACGAAACACAGGTCAAAGGCCCGCAGAATTTTTTAACAAGGCCTGGAGTCGCTTCCACACGAGAAAGAGATACTAAACCGCGTGTATTTAAGTGTCATAAAAATATCATTCCTATTCTCGATGAATAATATTGAAATCTGTGTAATCTGCTTTCTTATTTTCTTTATCGTTTTCAACACATACATAAAATAAAAAATTAAGAATAATAAAGAACACGAAAAGAGAATGTTATTTTAACTTTTTATATACATATATATGAAATTTATCTTATAAGCAAATACTGACATGAGTGAAATATAAATAATGGATATATTTGCTCGTCTTCATTTTCATTTGTTCTACAAAATGTTAATATTAATGAACTAAGAGCGATTAGTTAATATTAAATAAAAAAAAAATTATTTTATAGTAGATTTTTTTTTAAAGTATTAATAAATTGTACCTTTAGATGAAATTTCTATATTCAGTTTAGAGCTAATACAAGATCTGCCTTATCGGCGCGCGATATACCCGGTGTCGTGATAGAAAGCGCTTAGTATCTCAATCTAGCGGCAGGACACAGAACACTATTGAAGGGATGTTGCGACGTCGGGACGCCGGTGATACTCGGCGTCTCCGTTAGTAGGCGCCACTTTCCAGAGAGGCGTCGCTTCTTGAGGGGTGTCTTTTACCCTCGGCGGGGCGGTTGAAACTTTCTCTCTATTGAGAGAAAGAGATTCATGGTTAAACCAAACTTGTAAACTTGGAAACGCGTCCGCAGTATTACTCTGTAATTAATTAGATCGTGAAAATAATGTGCTTCCAATACCTATCGCAGAATTGTATCAAACTGCGTAAACTTGAGCGTTAGCTTGGTTGAAACCCGTTCAATTTTCGCAATGTAAAAGTTTCTCGTTAAACAGTTGAAATCAATTTGAAGTTAACTTGTTAGTCTTTCGATCTTTCATAACAATTAAAAATTTAATTCGTTGTTATTGATCAAATTGCGGTTGCGTCGATGCGTCGCTTAACGTATCGCGAATGCAGAATAGTAGACAATGCAGATTAGCGGTCTAACGTTCAATCGCTTTTCACGAATGTGTTTATCCGTTTATCGTCACCTCGGGAATCACGTCGTATTTATCCGCATCGTGAATACTTTATCAGGCGCAGGTCATTAACCTAATGGAAACGGCATTAAGGCCGAGGGGATCGATATAGTGCACTTTCGTCGTCGTCATTTACGAAGGCCGAGGCCAATCGTAAGAAAAGACATCGTGAGGAAAGGCGAGAGAATCCGCGCGGCTCTAATAGCGCGTGAACGCACTTAATGGAACCATTTGAATCATAATGCGGCCGATCGGGGCCGCGATTGGCAGTTTCCACCCGGGGGATCTCAGACCGCGCGTCTTGCTCTAATCGTCTTTTCTGATTAGAAAACCGGTATCGGTCAGTCCCGCACCGTTATAAGGCAATCGCTCGCATAACGATAAAAGATCGATAATTTCAATATGAATGTGCGATACATTTTCTGTCAATTCTATAAAGCATATTGACTCTTGCAGGGAAATAAATTATTTTTGCCGCTCCATTTCTCTTGATGATTACGAACTAACGTTAAATTAATTCTGCTTCTATACGCATTATGTCCATTATTTTAAAGATAGATTGATAAATAGCTAATAGAGATAGCATAGAAAATGGAAATGAACGTATCTCACACATTGAAAATAAAAGAAAAATTAAAATGCATAATATTAGAGTGTAAAATTTAGCTAGAATAAAAATATATGATAAAATATTAAAGGAAAGTGCGATAAGCAATTTTTCACTCGAAGGTTTTCGAAGAGTGGAACCGCTTCGATCTTGTGTAATCGATATTGTAAATATAGCATGTACGTGGTTTACGTAGCTCCATAATCGAACATAATTATTTGTAATTTATTTAATATCCGCGTTTTAACGATGTTAATTACGCGCGATGAGACCGCCTCTCTATCGCCATTTTCGCGTGATCATCGTTCAGATACTAAACCTCAAAGTTTCATAATCTCCGATACTTGTTTCTCTTCCTTGTTTTTTCCCGCGATAATAACTTTAATATTATGACAATTACTATCTTCCTGTTTCTTCCATTCTTTAGTTTAATTCACTTGATGATCTTTCTTCTCTATTAATAGCGCTAAAACATTATTACACCGCATTAAATTTTTCACGCAGGAAGAAGAAAAATTATACCTACGTCTTGAAAATTATTACGAAAAAAGTTCTAACATTCTTAGATATTGTCAATTGCATTTTAATTACGAATAGAATTACGAATGTACAATTAAGCCAAAAATAGGCGAAATACATATAAAGTGAAAGTTACCAAATGGACAAATAATGGACATGATAATGATTATCGTAAGAGTTAAACATGCTTAATGAGACATCGATTAGAAACTGTACCTCACAAGTTGCCTTCCATTAATTAGCATGACTAAAGAAGAAAGAATATTAACTAGTTTAAGTGGGACGAAGTCAGATCTGTGCCTGAAGATNAGATAAGATATGATATATGAAAAGTTATTATAGTAATATGTTAAATATTTTTTAAATATCTCTATTTTTACATTAAATATATTTATTTAATGAAATTAAAATACTTCTATAGAAGATGTGTAATGTCAATCGTAAAATTATTTTATATATAAATGTTTATTAATTTAAATTTGGAAATATTGAATACCGACGATCAGCTTACAATTAGTTATCGTAAAGGGCAGAGTTCAAATACGCAGACAGTGCTTACAAACGCGCACTATTTGCAGCCGTCGAGATAGCGATCGATATTTCGACCGTGAAGCTCCGTTAATGAGATCGTTTAATTCCATGCTCGCGCGACTCTACCATATACGCGCGACTCCACATGCGCGCTTATAGGTCGTTACAACACCCGCTGCCGTCACCTCAGACGTCTATAATAATGATGCTAAATTACCATCTCTATCTGTCGTATCTCCGGTAACCCTCCCGGAGAATGATGAGCGTAGTTTTGTAACTGATTTTATGCTGAGGTCCATACGGAAACAAACACAATAATAGTCAACCAACTTTTATATAATAATATATGATAATATACATATACGAATATGTTATATAATTATATATAAAATTATGTATAATTATATACATATATAAAAATATACAATTTTATATAAAATATATAACTTTATTATGCAAAATAAAACGAAAATAAAAAAAATAATATTTATTCTAATTATTTTTCAACGATTTATCTTATCCGTGTTATTCGTGTGCTATTTAACTATTAATGGTCATTCATAGATCTAGGAAATATAAATGCATAGATGTTATACATGTGTGTGCATAAATGCGTACATAAATGCATTTGGGGTGCCAATGATCCATTGTGAATAATCGACATAGCGTTTACCCGCGTCTACTCGTGATGTTAGGTGGACAAGTGGGCGTAGGACATGGATCATAAGATTATCCTGTCCAAGGGATACCCTGAGAGATATTCTATTTAAGTATCGCGTACCATCGAGCATTGTCTCACCGATGAAACATGGACATGCTAATCGAGAAAACCGTTTTGTTGAGCGATACGTTACTCGTTACTTTTCTTTTGATTGTTATATTTTTTTAATTATGAATTCTTTATAAACAATATAGTAACAATTATTCTTTGTAGAAAACTTAATTAAGTACCATTTTTTATAACTTTAAAAGAAAATTCATTATAAATAAAATAAAATAATAAAGAATAAATAAAATAAAATTAAATCTCCAATGAATTATGAAACTGTTAAATAATACATGTAAATAATTAAACGGTGAATAATATTGCTTTTTATTTTATTCGTTCGTGAAACAATGACCATTGAAACGCGTGAATATAACATACAGGTGACAGGGATTGTTATAGGAAAAATCTGTAACGGACACTGTTTAATGTTTTAATTTTATTTTTCAGCTGGTTATTCTTTCTCTCTCTCCGCGATTTACGATCAATATTCGCGTTTCTACAACGTGAACCTAAACATTTTATTATTCGTTACGCACGTAAATATAAGCTGGCTATTATGACATATACGCACACTGTACGGCTTGCCGTCCATAAAATCTGCATAAGACCGCTTTTCTGTAAATTACGATGTAATAACGGAGCACAATAGCAAATCTCGATTGTGAATCTGTTATCATATTCGCTCACAGACTCGGAACGTTATACATTTATTCAGCTTATTAATTGCAAGCGATACGGCGATATTCATATTTGCTTCAAAATATATTTGTAATTAAAATATTATACGATATTCAGTCGCGCGCGAACTGGACCGATGAAATTTATACCAATGTTAAGGGCTGTCACCTTTGTATATTCTGATTAAACAAGAAAGACAAGATTAAAATTTAATAGAATATAATTAATTTTATTAATTAAACAAAAAGATTAATATATACAACTGTATGCTTCTCTAAATACAATATGCACATTCATTTTTAGTTACATAAATATAATCCACGCATATACATACATATACAACAGTTTTCCTTTGAATTTATTTTTCTTTCTGTATCTTTCTTTCTACTGGCTGCTACATACATATAAAATATTTAAAATTATTGTGTTTGTTCCGTTGTAATTGCTTTTCGTTAATTTCCTAGTCGTTGGTTGCAACTGTAACAACCTTAAGAAGAAATCGAACCGCACATAGACACGTGATAATGACGGTTATCACTTGCATTCGCCTTCGAATAAGTTGACTGTTATCGGCTATCTTGGTCTATGCGTTTTAACGACGGTATAATTAATTAATCCTTGAACGGCGCGCCACGACGCAAATAGGAGCTACGGAAATTATATGCCGGTGCGTCAATATCAGCTCGCGGAATGCGTCTCCATGTATTTAATGAGGCAACGTGCACGCGTCTGGCAAATTCAGAGTGCGGTGGTACAACCAACATATCGACCTGCCGGTTGTACATTCGCGCCGAGTCGTTACAAGAGAGATACCCATATGAGATACGCACAATAGTGATATCTCTCTGATAGTCTTCTGGTCGTTTCCGTGTAGCACGACTCTGAGCACTCTCTTGCAACGGTTACCTCTCACTATCCATGTATTGTTATTCGCATAATTGTCTACACTTCTTATTCTATTTATTGTCCTTACTTATTTTTATCTACATCTTTATTCTTTTTATCTGAAATTTGTTTGTTTTTACTTTTTCGTTAATTTTTCCTTAATAAAATTAAGAACCTGTACTTACTGTGCGCAAAATTTAAAAATTATTAAAAATTTAAAGATTTATATATATATATATTATATATAGTATATCTTCACGATTCGAGATTTGCATTCTCCTTGTAACAACAATATTATATAAAATATAAATATGTGTTTTGCGTTTGACAAGCGCACGTATATTCGTTATTTTATCGTCATCGACAGTTACGACGAACACTGTGTCATTTCGAAACATCGATATGCAATAGTGCATTGTTTGTATATTTTCGTCTGTAGAACTTCGAGGGAAGTGATTGGTACTCTTTCTCGCATGTTTAGAATTTCTCGTGAATTGCAATGTCTTTGTTATTTTCGTCATTAGATACTCGTTATGCTTACGAATGTTCTTTTCTCCCGTTTATTGTATATAATGAATGAACAGATGTCAGCTATTTTATTATTGAAACTGGATCCCGGATTATTAATAATGAGAGACATAGTTATAACTCATATATAGCGTATTACCGTTACTAGCGATACATAATTACGTACCGACATACTTCATTAATCATGATCAACTTAATTTATATGCAACCACCGCTACTATTTTTCGAAGTGGCCATAAACAGATCTAATATATCTCCGTCAGCGTTCGATAATATCGATGTACCGATATACCGATTATGCTTGAATCCATCTTTAGAAGTATCATAAAATCGACTCAAAATCCGGCTGAGAGATACACGCGCGATAAAGGCGTATCAATGAGTAGGCAGAAAAGCGACGAGTAAAGTAGCTCCATTCTGTCGCGAAGGAGCGGGATCGGCGATCACGAATCGGCGATAAATCTCCTTCGGCGCTCACAATCGCCACTCATGGCGGCGATTTGGCTAGTGTCGCGAGATCATGGACCCACGGGGTCTCTGGAGGCGCCGAGCTACATCGGCGGTGGAAATGTAATGCGGTTCACTATGTGGAATGCCCACGGGCCGGAGGACGCGTGTCCCCGCCTGATGTTGATGGATAAGCGGCTTGCGCTACGCTGATGCGCGATTTGTCATCGTACGGCTGATGCGCGTGCACGCTGTTGTTCTTTATGTCCGTATCTGTGTATCTTACTATTTGAGATAGACGTTGCCACTAGACTCTCGACTCTTTGCTCGCGCACGTTTCGCCACATTTGTCCTCGGGAAAAGACGGTATGTGGGCGAGAATCTGTTTTAAAAAGCGACGCGGATACTCTCAAAGTAAGAGAAAAAAATATTCCCAAAGAATCTAAAAAATAAATAAAGATATTTAATCATTACATTTACTTTAATTACTATTTACTTTAGTATATTTAATATTACATATTGATTCAAAAGGCAATATTATGTAATGATGTTTAATCATTACGTTTACTTTAATTACTATTTACTTTAGTACATTTAATATTACATATTGATTCAAAAGGCAATTTTTTCAAAAAAAATTTAATGATGTAAAGACTGTGCTGAAATTCAGAAAAGTTAGGAATGATATAGAGTGGGTTAGTATAGAGAAATAACAAAAAAATTACAGAAAAGTACATAATTTTCTGAAAGATTTAACACATTTTCATAAAAGGTATTTGCATTTTCTAAATGCATCATAATATATGTATATTAACATGAGAGCTAAAGAGTCGCAATTAGGATCCTTATCGTTTTCACGACGATCGCTTAGTCTATTTTATGTCGATGTAAATACGATAATACTCTATCGATGAAACTTTTATGTATTCGATAAAAAAGATCGATATGGCATATGGTAGATAGATTTCGTTAAGGAGCACATCCCTGTGAGGCTTGACGCGAAACGATGCCCTGTACAAGAATCTCAATTATTCATGACGACCCGCGCGCTCGGCTCTCAAGTGTACCCTTCACACGCGCTATATCGTCGCACCATGCAAAGCAGAAACCCTCCGAGGACTCTGCCTCCCGTTCGTTTCCTTTTGTTCTCTCCCGCGAGCGAATAACGATCGTCCGTGAAGCTATTCGCGCACGTCCGAGGCTTGCTTTACGTGCCAGTGAAATATCCCAAAATTATACGGTAATATCTGGCGGCGACATAAACGCACACATGTGCATACACATATACGCAACGGGGTTGTTCCTGAGGGAGCGTCACCTGTGCAGTGGAGAGGGATACGAAGATGCGAGGGCATCTCTAGGGATCTTTGCTTCTTCCTTCCCTCCCCTCCTGTGGCGAACATTTTCATAAACTCCCTCATAAAGCATACTCGCATTCTGCCATGCAGCCCGCCGTCAAGCACAAAATGGATACATTGGCATTAATTACGCTTGAATGGCACTGCGAGAGCGGTCTCGTAACTTTCCACCAACAATCCTGAAATGCCAACAAGTGGGAGGATCAGGGTTGCAGAGAGATAAAGGATGAAACAGATCGCGTACAGAATGCGGTGAAATGCAACTTTAATGTTGAACAAACGTTGCGAGTAAATTGTGATATGAGTTTTGTTTACTTCACGCACTCTAGACATTTTTACACTTCTTTTCCTTGTTCCTTTTTCCATTCCGACAGCGCGAATGTACACTCTTTGTTTTTTAAGCGAAAAATTACGAGAGTATGCTGAATGTGACAACTCTATAATTTAGAAGATTATTTAATATTTTATTTTTATGACGAGTTGGTTAATAATATGAATTATTAAAATCTTATAATACTTTCTTCTTTCTCTTATATTGCATTTTTATATATTATTTATATTAAAATGAGAGAGAGAAAGAAAGAGAAAGGGGAGGGAGAAAAAAGACAGTGCAATTACAAAAAACCCTTAAAAACCCTACAAAGTATAACTTTTCTTTAAAAATCGATTGAATTTATAAATTTTTGCTTGAAGTTTGGAATAGAGAGAAAAAAGCATATAGTTGGATTATTGACTGTAAAAATTTATGCTTAAGTAAGCATTAGATACTGATCAATGGAACCGTGGTACTGAATTAATTCACTTGCGATAGAAGAATAATGAATAGCTCTTATAAATGATTCCAGCTTGCAAGCAATCAATGAATATAAATGATTATGACCTTGTCTCGATTGACTGGAGTAGAACCATACATATATGAGAAAGTACTAAAAGTTTCCAAAATTATTTAAAAGAAATAGCATTTTTGTGTGTTTGTATTTATTTTTGTACTTTTCGTATTAAAATTTTTTTTCGTTTTTATTTCTTATTTTACCTGTATTTTATTTTTTTCTTATATTATTGTCCTTAATACATTTATTATTAAGCGTTTTTTACGTCACTTGTTCTTGCCAATTGAATTATTTAATATTAAAAAGAACAATAGAAACATTAATTTATAGTATTAAATTTATAGTATTGCACAAAAATATAATATGTGACATATTTATTTAATTGTTGCCCCATAACGATCATCGAAGTGAAACTTGTAACACTCAGCTTCTTTGAGTATTGTGATTATCACAGCTATTTTACTGAAAAGAAAAAAAACTTTACACGCATACATTCACCGTTCTTTAATATCAGTCATTTTCATCTCACAAAAAGTTGTCAAACACAATTGCCGATATTAAAAAAAAAAAAAATTTCTGAACGCTGACACGATACTCTCATTGTCAGTACAATGTCATGTGGCAGACTGTTTCACAATATTATAGACTCGCGATATTTAGTGGCAAAATTCTGAACGAGTCCCAGTTCGTACATTCAAATTGCGAAAACTTTTGAGTATCCTCTCATATATCCGTTACAATTTTTACATCTATCTATTAAACCAAGATTTTCCCTAGAAGCCACCATGGAATTTTATCCGTAAATAAAAATGTATTATAGAATTAAAAATGACATTTGACCTTATAAGATTTTAAATTATTTTTCATATTTAAATCAAATAAACTTGCTCATTCAACTTTCGTAGCATTTATTTTAATATGAATGCTTTGATATCGTAATCACGACTTTTTTAAGAAAATATTTTAATGACTATATCATGAATACCTCGCAAATGTGATATAATTAAAGCGTCACTAATTTACGTCGACTTACTTACAAAAGTACTTCCTATAAAAAGTTGGCAAAGTGCTTTAGCCTTTTTATATTTTATGACGCGAACTGCTTATATGGCTGTCTACTGTTTTATGGGAGACCGCGACGAGAGAGGGTGAATTCGTTCGAGATGCAGTAATGAAATGTCGTGCCTAAGACGCCATTGGATGACAAGACAACGCACTTATAGGATCCGCGGAGTATCAGGAGATTATATACGGGAATGCACTCGTGTGCGTTACGCGATAGGGAAGCAACTAACATACTTACATAGACGCCTATGCAGGTCGTACTTACAGACATTTATACCTTCCTTCGAGGATTCAGGCTACACTGAATGCACGCGTAACGACCATCGTAAAAACGTTTTTCAACGTTACGGATTTCGCAATCTCTTTTACGCAATCTGTTGAAATTGTTCAGTATCGTCATCGTGAAAAGTGAACATTACAGTATACTGTTACGATCAATTTTATAAATCGTTTTGTAGATTTGTTGTCAAATTATTTTACATTTTATTTATCTGGAGAAAATATCTGAAGATTACAAACGATTTAAGCTTTTTATTCATTGTAAAAACAGTAGCAGATAAAATGTTATGATTCATAAATATTAACATAAACATCATCTAGTTCCGCATTGTATTACATATTGAAATGGTACGATATCATACAGAGACGTTCATATATGTATATAAGTATGAGGTATGCATACGTGAATAGTTTTGCAACAAAAAATACAAATTCCAGCGCTGCATTGCGTGCCCATACCACGTCATATCGAAGTTTCGTATTGAAATTTAATACATGGTAATATCCCGAAATTCTCGGCGTAGATATAGGATTAAGCCGAAAGTTGAAAGGTAGTTCATATACCGAGAATTTCATATCATTATGAATAATCACAGATTAAAATTTAGAACGAATGTGTTAAGTCATGTCCATTATTAAGTTTATATTATTTTTTATATTCTGCAAAAGGAGAAAAATAGTTTTATCAAATTATAAGAGAATATTCGAAACAAAGGATAAATCTTAATATAGTTTACATTTCAGACACACATTTTGCAATAAGACACATTTGCAATAAGAAACATTTCAGACACACGTTTTTTCGATGACATCTTATAATAGTAGCAAACGTGCCATGATAAACGCGAATAGATACCGATAATCAATCTTAGGATTTTCGTTGCTAAGAAGTTTCTTTCGTTTCCCCTGTCAGGCTCATTTCTGTAATCCGCAAACAAGAATCCCAGCTAAAGGACGGGAAAATGACGAGGAAAATAGTTCCTTCGAATAGAATGTTAATGTCTTCAGTAGTCTGATCGTTCTTGAGAGGAAATCACTTTCCGACTAAAGGATTCCCCGATCTGGTCGGAAAAGCAGTGTAGACTTTTTGCGTCGAGTAATCACACGTTATTGCGCGATAATAGATGTATTGATCACACTTTCCGTTAGTTTGTCGGAAAAGTTAGTAATCAGGGTTCATTTAAAGTTAACTCTTTATTTTCCGCACATATCGTGATAGTGACGTTTCTTATTCATTTTAGTTGCTAGAAAACTCTTTAAATTGTATTTTTATTATTTACAAAATAATTATAAATTATGAAATCTAAAAAAGTATATATTTTTTAATATCTTTCAACTATGATATAATATTAGTATTTTTTTCCTTAAATAATCTTCGATAGCGCATTATGTATAAAATATATTAATAAAGATAATCGCGTATCGCGATTCTTATAACACCCTGCAATTGATAGTAGCCGCTATAATTACTTTTTCCTGTGCCTCATTAAAAAAGCAACGTTTCCTAATTCTCGCTCACCCCTTGAGCTGCCCTTCATTAACGCGGCGGGATCCATCGTCGTCGGAACAAGCCGATACTTGTCGTGCCTCCACAATTAACCAAATTAACGGGCAATTAGTCCCAGGAACCTCGGCACTCGAATAGCGCGGGAGTCAGAGTTTACCTGCCATCCCGGGTCCTATCTTCCCTTCTTCAGCCACGTCATCCCACCGCTCGCCGTCAATTTCTATCCGACGTTCCATCATCTCGAGGCTAAAGTGTCGATCGAATTACATTACGGCTTGTAGACCCCGAGGAGGACGACTTTCGTGTTGCCCTCCGTGGCTTCCTAAGTCGAGGACCCTATTGCATATGAATATAAGTGTATTATCATAATATCATACTGAGGGGTGGCTCCTCTTCTGGTTGGCTGCCAGGGGGATAAAATCTTCGGAATCGCGTAGGCGAGGGATGGAAGCCCACTTTTACAGGATGTATATGGACGAAAATCCCAATACGTATCCGCCGGAATGTAGAATCGCGTTGAAGGAATGCGGATGAGCTTGCGCACACGCGACAGAATCTGAAATATCGCGATGCACCGTAATACACCTTCATACCATGAAATCCGACTCCAAATAGAACGGTTAAAATAATATAAAAATATTACGTGATATGCATTATGTCTCAATGTATTTTATTATGTTTTGTTTTTTTTTTTGTGGACAAAGTTTCTTTTTAACGAAAAGATTAATTTAGAAGATTAAGTTTTGGAGATATTTTTTTAAACTTATTGTCTTTTATATCAATTGTAATTAAACTTTAAATTTCATGAAAATAAAATTTATTTAAAATTATCCCAAAAATAAATGCAATAGGCTATTTGTATCGATAACAATTTTTAGTCCTTTAATGACTTATAAATAAAAATCCCTTTTCAACTATGTTTAATTAATAGATGACATTTTGCATCATGTAAACTCCTTAAAAATCAAAAAGAGTTCTATTAATGTTACTATGATAATGTGACGCAACCAGATTTAATTAATGTCAACGAAATGAGTATTGTATCTCTGACGTACTCGCTTAATTATCCTTTCTACGTCGATTCTATCGTATACATAGCGTCGGCGGTGCAGCTAAGGGAATTGATTATCTCTCCCCGGGAAGCAGTTCTTCGAGCCGCTGACAATGCCATTCACGTCTCGATCGAGGTGTCTGTATTTATCCGTAGCCCGCTCGGATTTGTCCGTCAATTAACGACCGTGCTTTAATTAATACCAGCTCCATCGCGTGTTGTGAGCTCGTTGAGATATAATGTCAAAGATTGACGACCTTCCTAGGGAAGTCAAGGAAGAATCAATCGACCGTCTATGATGACGAGTACAGCCAAGAACATAATGTAAAACGGGAACCGTAATCTGAAACTTTAAGAATCCCCTTACGAAAATTATAAAACTTATTAATTTAAGGATTAATATAAAGATATTTTCTCTTTCTTTTTCCTAAGGGCGGATATTCGGTATAATTTTAGTATAATTAAGATATTCGATATAATTTTGAGAAACAGTTTTGTTATTGNTAATGAGGAGAGCAGAGCAGAGCAAATTTTATTTATAAATCACATATCTTAATAAATTAATATATTCGAAATTAAATTTTATTGAGACAATAAAAAAAATTCTGAGACATAAATAAATTCAAAATGAAATTGTTTAAAAGCTTTACAACGCACTTTAAGAAAAATTACAATTTTTTTTATCGTTTAAGCATCTTTTTGTCGAGTGCATTAACATTGATTGCAAAGTACGTCGATGTATGACGATGAGAAGCGTGCTGCCAGACAGCGGGAGACTGTTACCTGTCTTCGGGATAATGGAATAAATAAAGCAGGTTTCTCTCGGGAGAAAGGAGGAGGGAACGAGCTTGCTCGTTCTGCGACCGTCCTCCCATTGTGTCATCCTGACTTCGCAAGAATTGACTTCACCGGTTTATTACGTTTGTTCCCTTTCTTGGATCGTTCGAATTGAACACGGGGCCCTTCGATTTCCCATTCAAAACTTATCGAATGGAGAGGGAAGATTAAACGGACATTCAGTGTCGAATACGTGGCATTTTGTTTTTTACGGATGCACAACGAAAGTTTTACATTCAACTAAATAAAATAAATTTAGGTAATAAGACATTGGAGATTTTGTAAAAATCGCTTCGTTTTTGTTTCAATCTAAATAAAATTTTAATGTAAAATGTTACAAGAGTTTAAAAAGATCTAGGTATTATACAATTGCTTGCATTTATCGTGCGTTTTTCTTTTAGATTAAAAAAATTTGATTTTACATTAAAATATAATTTACTGATAATAATATATAAATTACTGATTTACAGTTATATTTACATAAAACAAAAATCCTCAAAGGTTAAGAAAAAAATAACGTTATTTCCATATTATTTCGCGATACATCGCAGTGAAAGAAATTTGTTTATATCCTTCAGATCTAACGAGAACTCATTCCTTCGCTCGATCCAAGTTTATGCGGCGTCGAAGGTATAATATATACGATAGAATATATATACAGAATATATATATATACACAGAAGCGAGAACGCGCGGTTGCGGTCCGCAGTCGCCGGGTGCGTTTCGTAGTTTCCGTGGCAGCAAATCGATGGCCATTACTTTGATAGTCCAGTTTTTAGTTGGTCTTCCTCCCCGCCGTCGGGCCCCTACTCCGCAGGCTCCCGAAGAACAATGGGTCACAAATCAACGGCGGTGGCCGCTAAATCTCGCGAGGTCCCATAGCCACGGCTATGTAAGTCTTAACGATGCATGGAATAGAAGAAGGTGAACGTTTCGCTGCCAGAATATCGTGTCTTTTCTTTTCTCCCCGTGTTCCGTCTCGTTCGTGAAAAGGGTTTCGGAATTAACGTGCGGTAGTTACGCCATATCCATTATTTTCTTTGCAGTCAGAAGCGCAGAAACGGAAATTACAATCATCGTCTCAGCTTTCCTTCTTACACAGAATCTAGTCACTGCACATTAATTATATTCCGAGGTTAATCATATTTTTTGCAATGAAGCACTCGTCGAATCGCGATTTGTTCTTTGCAGGATATAATTTACGTTTGACGACTATAGTCATTTCCCTTGTTTTGCTCCTGTTTCCCTTTAAAGTTATACATAGAATTTTATCCTTCTCTCAGAGTAATGTGGCAGACAAAAGACGGTCCATTAGGGACAACGCGATTTTCTGATGTTATAGCTCCTTGTGACTCACATCACGAATATCTTGCTATATCCTTAAACGTTTATCATTCTCCGATAAGCGACTATTTCAGGACACATCAGAGACATCAAACGCAGCTGGAAAGAGAACTGGAAAACAGTGAAGGCTCTTCAAGGCCTCTTAGTATCTCTTTCGAGAAGTCAGCCATGATAGCATGTGAAGAGACATGTCCTTGGGGCTGCAGGTAGTTGTGAAGTAAGTATGGAAGGTGGCTCCCAACAAAGATAAAGGGAAATGGCGCGGGCGAAAAACACGGTACATTCTTGCCGATTATCGTTATCGTCGATACGCGCCTTGCTACCGGCGCGCCGGCTAGGTCGTTTCGAATGCCTACTCGTAAGCGACGGAATATGGTACTGGGATATTACAAATACTCGTTCAGTGCAGGCATACGCGACATGGAGCGAAAGTAGAAAAATAAGACGAAGAGGGCGGCTAGATGATGAGAAAAAGGAAGAGAAACTCTCGGGGGTTGCTGCCAAGCCGATACCATCTGATAGCCTATTTATCTTTCGACGCGTTTACTTTCGGCTCACCCTTTGCTTAGTGTGCATCGGCCTCTTTTACTTCTATTCTTGCGGAGCTATATTTGAGAATGTAATCGAGTAAAGTTGTTGATTCGAAGACGAGGCAAATTTGGCATGAGCAAAATTCGGTTAGCAGTGACTACATTTCCCACGGGTTATATGTAGCAAGGTGTATGAAATTTTCAGCATCTTCCTGCGGTATTCTTGTCATACCGTTAGCGCTATGTGATTATCTGGTTTTGAGTTTGTCGTTACTTAAATTTCTAGTTATTTTAGTCTACAAAGATGTGTGTACATTCAACGAAATTAAATTTGTATGAGTGTTCTGATAGAAATAGACATGCTTACTTTCTGGAAAGTAGTCGATAGAATGAATTCGAGAATTGCCCTCGCAATCCGATTCGTATTTAGAAGCATGATATAAATGCAAATATATCTAAGCGAAAGATCTATGAAATTGGCATCCCGAAATGCAAATTTTTACAAGATTGATACGGCATTTGATTGTCCACAATTTGTCCACTGCATTTGTCCATAAATAATCGTTTTTTGTCTACTTTGCAAAAAAATTAAAAATTTCTTTAACAAAGATCTTTAGCAAAATAATATTGCGATATTTTATATTTAAATTTAATAGAAGATTATATTTTGAATATTGTTTGTTACTTAATCTTCGAATCTAGTTAGAAATAAAATAATATTCTATTCAGATTGTCATCGTTTTGGGTCACGTCATGAATGCACTATTGATAAGTATTGATCGATACCAAAGAGTGGAGAGGGATAAAGAAAGAGATCTGCGAGTCCGAGAAACGAACTCGATTCTATCGCGTTATAGGAGCGCAGTACATCCAATGGCAGATCGTTATCGTGGGTCTTAACGGATTTACGACCTGTGTTATCTTTCAAAGGTACCGACGAGCACGCACGCGCGATCACTAAGATGGGATCGTTTAACGATTTCGTTCCGGAATCTTACCTATGCTCAATGCCAACGATTGTTCGACGTTTAGAAAGTACGCGCCATAAACGATCTCAATTTCGATAACCGCTCTTTCCGGGAAATTCTTATTTCGCGTCGCGCGAGCAACAGCGAGGTCCCTTATTGAGATCGTACCGAATCGCTGAACGTATTTGCATTGAATAGAATAGACGTGACTTTACATAAACACAGTGATATATACAGAATTGGAAAAAACGGGTTTATATGGGAACATAAATCTGAATATCCTTATTTGATTTGATACCGATGTAATCTTTCATGCACATTGATTTATCAGAAATTCTGCAAACTAGATGAAAGACTTTGAACGAATATCGATTTAAAATAATTATTTTAAACACGCATTAGAGAATGGTAAATATTGTAGGTATATATAATATGAAAATGTTGCGT
Source organism: Tetramorium alpestre (assembly GCA_021460005.1). Lineage (NCBI taxonomy): Eukaryota > Metazoa > Arthropoda > Insecta > Hymenoptera > Formicidae > Tetramorium > Tetramorium alpestre. The sequence goes on along the minus strand of JAJVSH010000035.1, from coordinate 470,922 downwards.
GATGAGAATTTTTTTTGCAAAATAATTATTTAACAGAGAGAGAGAGATAAACAGAGAGAGAGAGAGAGAGAGAGGAAAAAGAAAGAAGATATTAAAATGATAGAGCAGGATGCATCTAAAGTGAGATAACTTTTCAAGCTGCTAGAGACTACGCTGTTAGTTTATCACTTGGAGTGTTATCGTACTTAGGTGCGAAGGTACTGAATGGTATCGTCTCGTCGAAGTAGACGTGAACATCGTTATTTTCTCGAAAAATACATCGTTATTCCTTCCAGTCGATATACTATGGTGGATTTTTTCATGTAAATGTTAATCGACGACGGTTAATATCAAAGAGATCATTGGAATGCGAGTCTCGTTATTCATTTATCTTCATTTCTTTCTCATTTTCGCCGATCGCTTATTTATTCAAAACTATTCTTTCCTGGATTACGAAGTATCGTCATCGCATATCGATGGATCTCTGATGAATATTTCAACATCTTTTTGCACGTTCTGGATATAAATAACTTTCGTATCGTGGAACAAACTTCGAACTTTAAATATGAACTTGGTGAATTATTCTTTGCATCGATAAAAATGCATTTCCAATATACTATTTTTATTCTGTGTAGGCATGAAAAAAATTAAGGACAATTTGAATTAAAGATTATTCTCTAATCTGATTATGAAAAAATAACATTGTTATGGAAATATAATATTGAATATTTAAAAATAAAATACTTATAGAATTTTCACATTAAGCTAAATCTATAAATGTTTAAAATAACTGTCTAGAAATGAAATATATGTTCTAAAAATATGATTTATGTATTTCAGAGAGGTTTGATAAAAATTGATTTGTACGATTTTTATTATAAATAAAATATAATGAGATAAACCAATAGACCATATGAAGAATTGCTACAGGTCATTATCTATAATATTCATAGGCATAGGAACAATCATAAATGATACAACAATCATGGACAGTACTAGTAGCAAATTATCTTATTGGATCCTTGCTCAGAGCTTTGCATGCAAAATTCTTGTATCTGTTGCTTATCTGCCAATATTGCGGGCGAAAATGCACCTTTGCTTACAAATTCGAATCAAGCGTCATAACAGGGGATATAAGCCACGCGTACGCGTGTCCCGGCATAATCAGAATTGCAGCAACGATGAATATCGATNGTGCGCGATGTCAAGAATGCACTTATTTTTTTTTTAGTTAACATTATATTGAACAAAATTGCGTATTTTATTGAAATACCAAAACATTAAAAACTTGTGATAAATCTGGCATCCAAAAAAATGTTAGGAATGTGTTCAAATTATTTAAAAAATCTTGCTACGATGACAACACATGTGCGAACATGTTTTAGAGCATCGTGTATACAAGAAGATAGTTGAAAAATTGCCGAAGCTATAATATTAACACGCATATCCTTGACTTTTATGAGAGAAAAATTCGCTAGAAAAGTGTTGATCGCATAGCAGATTTCAGGGCTGTGGATACTCCGAAGATCATTGGTGAATCTTTCGCCGATCGTGTGTTCGTCTGATCGTATGCAGGTAACGATCGGTAATCTATAGCGCTTTGCCAGGAAATGACCGGTTAAGAAGATACCTAAAGCAGACGGATCGCGGAAGATCGAGAGGTCCCGTCGATCGATTTTACTCCCACTAAATGGCCGGATTTACGTTTTATGCGGCGCGACTGGCGCTTTATCGCTCATGAAAACGGCAAGAATGTTACCTAGGTGTGTATATATGTCCTGTCGTTCTCCTCCCCCATTTTCTTCACCACCTAGTCGGTAGCTGCCAGTTTTATTTCAGGATCGGTGGCCGAGAGAAACGCTGTTATTCGCGTCCGCAACCGTATCACGAGGAAACAATTGAGGCGTGAAATTTCTGATGTAATTTTCAAGTCAAACGGTTGTATTTATCGATCAGTGGCATGAGTCATGACTTGTGCGATTAGTCTGCTACTGACTACACATTTTTGAAAAAAAGAAAACGATAAAAATATTATTCAAGAATTATTTATTCTTTATTTATTAATTCATTTTACATTTAATACTTGATGGTTCTGCATAATAACCTCATATATTTTTCTTTTAATCTTTTTATTCTTTGAGCCCTGAATAAAATGTAATAATATTTAACAAAAATTAATGAAAATTCAGACATTCTTACTTAATGGAAACGGTTCCCTAAAATCCGTATGCGAGACGATATCTACTGCGTTAGTAGCAATCTGCTGACTTAACGATAGTGCAAGGACAGGTATTGAACGAGAATACTCATTAAATTATCGAGTTTATAGTTCAGGTACTCATAAAATGTGTGACAAGGATCCTTTCATTAGCTTCTGACTTTGCCGCGAGTTCTGACAGGATAAATTGTAGTCTGAACGAAAACTCGAGTATCTGTTGCTCACGTTGCAAACGTAATAATGATGATTAAACGAAGCAAAACAAAAATTCATATATAGATCATTCAAGTTTATAAATTTTTATCAAATTAATACGCTGAGAAGTAAAAAATTCCTCATGTATGGAACAAGTATTTGTCTTGAGTTTTCTTCACATTAAAAATATTCGCAATTTCTCTAAATCGTCTCGGCGACGCGACAGACGTTGTTTTTGTCACAGCGCAACACGCCGTACATTTTCGTTTCCATTGCCCGCTCCATTGCTCGCGGACGCGAGACGAAGTAAGTTTCTCAAGTCTACCGTGAATTTTCATTCAGCGAGCGGCCGGCGCGGATTTTCGTGAGAACCGTCTCGAGAGGTTTGTATAGGGGGATACACCTGCAGAAAACAGGGGGAAGGAGACTGCCGGGCGACCGCGACGTATTTACGGAGATTTAGAGCGAGCGTAACGGCGCGGTGTTCGCCTCGGCTCGGCGTTGGATTTCGTCCGTTGGTCGCTTCTTCTCGGGTCCCGCCGACGAGGTTCCGTAAAACTCGCAGAGACGAGCAAAAGGAAGTATATGCGTAGTCCTGAAGATTATCTTCCTTGCTATGGTCGTCCGATCTTCTCTCGTCGTATCCGTCGTCTTCCTTTATATCGTTCCTCCTTCTTTACTCGCGCCTCACGCTCGCCTCGCAGATGGCTACTTTTTCATCCTCCGCGTTATTAACTCCCACACTTACCTTGTTGCGCCTTATACGAGGAGAATAGAGAAGTACCATGTTCCACCTTCGTCGATCGTCCCGGATATATTCGCGTCGTCGAGTTGATGCGGATGAATAAAAAAGGAACGAGCAACCGATCGATGACCTTTGTGTATGCATCTTTCCCACCATAAAAATATTACTGATGTTAATATATAAATCAGTTTAATTAAAATTGCCTGGGAAAAAAAGATGGCTGTGTATTTTTGTTTCGAAGAGGTAGGCTTGCTCCACGAAAAGAGAATGCTTGGTAATCATACGTAACCAAGTAAATTGCTCGGCATTCGAGATTGTGTGTATTCCGGAGGTGTTCGCGTCTTTAAGATTCGAGGTGCTGATCCGTAGCCGGGACCAATAATTTAGACGGTTTCGGGGGATCCCGGCAATAATTTAACTCGCTGGGGAGGCCTGAACCGGCAGCTGCGCCACGACAGCAGGCACGGGGCGACGGAGTCGCGATAAACTCTCATAATTCACTTATGGGATATCCACGGCGTATCCACGTCTCTGTCCCCGTTCGCTTCGCAGTCACGCCGCGCGTCGTTTAAACGCGCGCTTCGAGCCGAGGAACTCTCTCCATTGAATGCGAATGCATGTTTCGTAATGTTTGTATACACATACGCGCTCGGGCGCGCGATTATTCATAGGCGTATATTGCGCGCACCCTCTACGAGATCTAAAAACGGTCGGAGACTAGCGTGATTCCTGAAGAAAGATATGGATCATTAAATATACTAACAATTTATTATAATATTAATAATGATAAAGAGAACAAGTAGTATAATCTTGATCATCATAAACTTCTTTGTATACACATACATGGCACTTATTCGTTGACAAAAGTCATCTCTTTACAAACATAGCATTTCAAGACTTTAATTGGGAGATGCAAAACAACATAGAAAAATACAATTTAATTTGTTTTATGAAAATTGCAGTAAAGTTCGGTATGAGATTACCTAGATAGAGCGTTCAGCCGGGTTCTTTCTCGAAGCAACCCTGGCAGGAACAAACAGCGAACGTAAATTTCGGTAGAACCTGCCGCGGGATAGACGGATAATTAATTTTACATGAAGCAATGCCGCATACGGGATGCGCGTAAGCTTCGAAGACGTCGCGGGGAAGTTAAAAAGTCTGCACACAGCGTAACCCATCTGGGGATTAATGGGATAATTGTGAACGCACGATGGGGAATTCAGTCACTGTCTGGCTACGCGAAGCGTGCGTCGCGTCATTAGAATGCACGTATGAGTAATAGCGTCTTACAGTCGTAAGAAATTATTAGGAGGAAATTTCTTTACGACTACATCATCCTAAATCTTACAAGTGCTTGCTACGAAAAATTCATAATTATATATTCTTTCTTTCTGTACATTTTACAAAATTTCGTCAAACACCAGACGAGTGTTCGAACATGTAAAAACTATATTTAAACTCTCGTTCTTCATCTCTATCACAAATTTGATAAACCAAATATTTAGAATATTTACATATTTCCCAGTTGTTTATTTAATTAAATACGATTAAAAATAATTTGCAGTCTTTATATAATAATTCCATTTTGTTTCTCGTTAGCGGTGATTTCATTTAAGTCTGTAGAAAATTAATGGTCTTCTGTTAAAACGTGGGAATGTATTCTTTCGGGCACGTCGGACATCGTTGCGTTAATCCAATCAAGACGTCGATAAACAGTTGCGGCTGCAATGTTATAATGATCCCTCATAGCCGGGGAGATACGTATCGTATCGACCTCTCCTCCTCATTCCGAGCTGTTTCTACGTCGTGCAACGTGCAATCTGGCGGCCAGTGATGGCCAGTGACGGTGGCAATAATGTAGCGCTTGCACAATAGATTCGGTTTGATACATCGCCGTACGGCACAGGAGACCATTAATTTCGTGGCATCCTGCCCCACAATACCCCATACACACCCGCATCACCTATTCTGCGTTTAGACTACTATTCTCCATCAAATGTCGTTCATACTAATAACTCATCCAAGTAAATAATAGCGTTTAACGCCGTGCAGCTCCCATCATTATCCAGATTTTAATGCTGTTGATCGCGCTCTAAACGCAATTTGTATTTAATTTATCCTGCTATTAAGCAATTCCTCTGTTTGCGAGAAACAAATGAGTCGATTGATTACAAAAAAAAGTTAAACTTAAAAGTATTTATAATGGAATTTATTATGCGTTCATATATTGTATACAGTAGTATATTATACACTCGACAGATTAATTTACAACAATTTGATGCATGTAGACATATATTTGACAAGTGCAATTTTCACCTATGCAAAATATTTTTCGCATTTTAAAAGATTAATCTGCATTTTTTATTGCATGTATCTACTTGGTGTAATGAACAAAATTCGCAGATACAATATTTTTGAAAGTGAAGCTTTTATAAAATATATGTATGTGATAAAAATCTTCCTATTAAGCAAAGTTCATAATATTAAAGTAATAAATTATTTAAACTATTCTTAACATGTAATTTTATAGTGCGAGGATTTTTTTTTTAACAGATGTTATTATGACAAGTGCAATGCATCGAAGATAATAGGAATAAAAATATGTGTTGTATGCGTTACAATGACATGAAGTTCAGACACGTTCTGATGTACTTTAAACAAATCGAAGACCTCATTTCAGTCGTACGCGAATGTTCTCTTTTCGAAAAGACAGACGTGCTTCGATTTTGAAGTTATTCTACGCATGCCGAGAATTTCATACGTGCACAAGTGACCTGACATCGTTCACCGCTCACGCTGAAATGTTTCAGCAAACTACATGCAAACTACGATTATGATACTCACTATTTTCTAAAGTGGCATCTATATAGAGTCAAGAAACTGTGATAATCTCACAAATTAGCACAATATACTTTTATAATGGGTGTTTGTAATTAATTTTGGTTGGGGTAATTAATTATTGACACGACGGTCGTGTGCAGGTAGGGTGGACTAAACTGAGTCGAAAAGTCCTCTACCATTTTGCACCTTTCACAATAGTTGATTAATTATTAATTATTGAAATCTGGTTTTTAAAAATTTTTTTCTCTGTTACCTGAATAATTACCTCAATAATTACCAAACACCCTGTATATGGAAAAAGATTATTACATTATATGTAATGTAATATTTAAAAAAAATTGTTTTTTAATTCTTAAAGGCTAACTGCTTCATCATAATTTTTAGAGGAGTGTACCATATGTCTAGTCAAGGCTACGTAACTCTTCTTTGTTCGATCTTCAGGTTCTACCTACTCGAACCTTGGATCGAAAATATCTTTCCTTGCTTGGAACGTCCTAATTATTATGTAGCACAGTAATAACCGTGGCTGTGCTCGCTTTCTACGAGGTGTTCACGAATCTTGGCCTGATCGATACTCATGTTAATCCGTTTCTGTTTCAGGAACAATGCCAACGTTATCGTCCCGCCCACCGTGTCGGCCGTGTCGAAGAAAGAGCCGCAAGAGCATATTACCCGGATAGCGAAACGGTACCTCGACGATAACATGCAGCAGGCGTGGATCAATCCTCGTCTAATATCGATGGTGAGTGAATATAAATGCAATGATTATGCGCCGGATCCGCGCGCACGTGCGCCCATCCATATACCCATTATACTTCTTGGCCCGCGCGCGCGTGTACATACACGTGGGGGAGGTGTACGCGCGCGTACTTTCCGAGCCGGCCAACAAATTAGTTTGCGGCGGACTTCCACATTGGGAAAGTTTCGTGATTAATTTATTGGGCGGGAATGCGCGCACTACATCCACGCCACTGCACGGAAGTCGAAACGCGGCGAGTTTCTAACTTGTCCGGACTATTTCTGCGATTTCTGGTTAGAGAGCCCCGGGGCTGTGCGCGATATACAGCGCGCGGGATCTCTCAAGGCATCAGCGATAGTGTGCTGGAATTTTCACGGCACTACCGTACGCCGAAGGAAAATGTCTTTACGATATCGCATAACCCGTCGGTCGATCTGGAATATGGCTGCGGCAAGCTGACGACAAATTTTTACGACGCTTTGAAAGAGCTTACAATGGATTTCGCTCCAAACGACTTTTCGATTTTGTGACAAATGACATTTGAGAGTCAACACGTTTCCTTTACGATTGAATCCGAAATGTCAACGAACGAACAAACGAAAAATCCTAATTCTGATTTTTAATATTAAATAAAGAATATATATGAATATATTAGAAGTTTAATATTTAGACTTTTTAAACTTGAACGAGAGATCATTTTAGGAATAAAATAACTTATGTTCAACGCGCTTTATGTTAAGACTTAGCATGTTAGTTTTGAAATATTTATTTTTCTGTAAAAAAGGATCTTTTGATTAACAATACTGTCTGCTATTCTGACAAATATTAGACGGATAAAAACGGAAATTAATTGATCTGATGGTCCTTTAAGAGGAAGACGAGTGATATTGCTGACGTTTGGAATATTGCGGAAATAAATCACATACGCGCAACGCTAGGTCAAGTGCCTTATTAGAGTTGCTACCGAGCAACTCTACTTGCATTCAAACGTTCCGTGAGGCTTTAAAGTCTAGGGCTCGCAATCAACTTGGTATATCTCATTTGCACGTGACCTACTTTTCGCGAAATGTAAATACAAAAGTGGCGAATAAAGTACAAAGTACTTGACTGATCCAATTACCATTAAGATATTCTCTTTTTAGATTACTTTTTACATTGCTTTTGATGCTTTAATAGCCTCATTAGTGAGCAAACGAGAAAAGAGTTGTATATGATTCAAGAGTCTTTTCCTTTTGCAATATATCATACTTCCTGTTTGCTTTTTCATTGAATATTATTCAATGTATCCAAATTGTGTAAAGCCTCTAATTAAGAAATACGAAAGCATAAATGAGAAATAACGTGAATAATTTATGTTTATTCTGATATGTTTATTCAAATAATTTGTACAGTTCAGAAAAAAATTTTTTGAAGCATTTTTATCAAAATTGTTATGAATTAATAGATATTTGCTACGTAAGAAATTAATTAATAGAAATTTATTTGACAGATATCTAAAAATATACTACATCACCGTATAAAATAGTTGTTCAAATGTTTTTAATGGTGCTGAGAGGATTAAAAAAAGAAGTCATTGTAGGTAATCTATTTGTATATCTTCACGTATGTATCTCTTTCATATATAAATTCGGGTTATACCGGCACCCCATACGCGGTGACCGGTTATGTCGTTGGCGGCTCGGCGTGGCGCGTATCGGACAGGTAGAACGAGCGGACGGGTCATTAAGCGAGCCAATAACAAACTCGTGATCCACATAACCCTTCGTTACGTTCACGGGTGCTATTAGCCCGTGCAAGGCAGCAATCATTGCCGGCGGGTAGGACTCGTTTTATAACGCGTCGAGGCAGGTCCCGGTCGCGTCGTGCGAACTCATTATTTCCATTTCTTTCCGCCCTTCTTTCGTCCATCCTCCTTCCGCGGCTCCGCGCCTCACTGGCTCGATTCACAGTGCCTTCCCCGGTCTCTTTTTGCCTCATCACAGACGTTATGTAATGTCTCAGTTGCGTGTTTCTCCGCGTGCAGCTTGTTGCACCGATCATTCGACCGTGTGCACACCTGTGCGCGATAGCACGCGACGAGCCTTTTTCGTCTTTGGACGCTGCTCGCGCAGCAATGCGAATTATCGCGGCATAACGAATCGAGAATTTTGCAAGTCAGATCTCAGATGCAGACGTTGAAGTGAAACTTTCAAAACCTGCGAATCGCTATTAAAAAATATATTAAACATGATATTATTGCTTTAAAAAAAAATGAACAGGCTGACTTAAGCTTCTAAATGAGTTTTCTCCATATTTTTTCATGAAAATAAATACGAATACTGAATAAATTAAATTATTGAATAAATTCACTTAAAGACACAACGTCTTTCGAAGTATTTGCTAATTTTCTACTGATATCAAAACATGCATAAAGGTAAATGTATCATAAATATGAATATGATATTGATATGATATGATGATATTGAATATCAAACAGAGATGGTTTACTCGATATTCCAGTCACTGATAATAAAAAGATCTGTTTCTATAATTAAGCACCGACGGAAGATCCTCCGACTGTTTCCTTCTCGCATCGCCTTTTCCCTCGACATCGACTGGCGCGTGCATTCATCGACATCGCGAAGATTTACGATCGTTCCGTATTACTTATGCCCGGCGGATTTATTAGCATGATTGGTTGCTCTGAGGATATATCGTTGGGCATGCAACCGGATCTCGCTTCTTCGGTTCTCCCTTGCTCCTTAGGAGGAGCTCGAGATCTCGATCTTTTTACCAGTACGGCCAGTGGGTCGCTGCGAGCTCGAAAGAAGTCGTTTCTTCGACTTCGTCAGGAGCCGACGACATTATTTGTAATTTGTTACGTGGGTCGCCTCGTTACGACCGGCTCTAAATCCTTATGATCTTTCCGTCGCTGCCCACGGCGATGGGGGCCCGTCCTCTCGCTAAGCACCAAGCCTTCGAGCGTAATCCAAACCTCGGTCTTAATGAATTTTCTGATTTAATAGGAGAGCGCGCGTGGATGTACGACAACGAGTACCCGACTGCAGTGGCAGGAGAAAAGTTGTTCACCAAATCTTATACGTAAATTATTCGTAATACACTCGTTGCACTGCGTGCTTCACGCGTAATCATTGCTTGATAATGGCCTCATTAAATATTTATATCGAAATTCTTCGCGCAGCAAATTTGTATTTACTAAATCATAGCGAAATGCTGTCAATTTAGTTTTAATGTACGGATTTATTGTCAATAATATAAGCAAGTCTATAATAATATATTTTAAAATTAAAACTGTACATTTGTAGTTAAAAGGAATAGTTATTTGTCGATAAATATCACTTTTAATCAGTAAAAAAATTATTTGACATTTTAACTGCTGATTTTAGTGTTGAGCTTAACAACTTTAATATATTATTTGTAATACTTTATTGTTTCGTTAATATCTTAAATATATAATAAAATTTTATTTTTAATCAGATAAATAAAATTGTCAGCCACAAATGAGTGATGGAGCCTTTGCAAAAATTTACGCACGTGGATGACACGGCAGTGTTTAATGATTATTTGGTTTTTTAAAATGCCAATATGAATAGGCGACAAAATTCATGACGACTTTATGTATAAATACGCGATTGATTTTATGAGATGTAAGAGTTAATTAAGAAACGCGTGAGACTATTTCCCAATTCAGCAGCCGTTTAATAATCTCGAAAATTCTGACAATCAGGAAGGTCTGCGTATTCGCGTACAGACGAATAGTATCTACATATAGGACGGCGGCTTAGCGTCTCTCCCGACCGTTCTCCCGAAGTGCCCTGTGCATTCGCCTTCTCTAATAACAATAATAATAAGAAGAGACGGAGGGCCGTTTTAATCAGAGGGTTCGTCCGCCTGACGTGATTAACTCGAAGGGCCGAAGAGGACTGAAGAAAGGGGATGCTGGAAAAGGGCGGATGCTGCTGTCATTTCGGGTGTTTATCATATCAGCGAACTGAGGGTTGCGTTTCGTCGCCTCGAACGGCGGATGGGGTTAAATCTTGGATTTCACGATTTATACCTTCGTTCGCTATTTTCTCTTGTACCTTTTCACTGGTCAGCTGTTTTATTTCGTTTCTTTTCTATTTTATTATTCAATTGTTCGACCGTAAAAATGGTTTTCTCTTATCTTCATCATGGACATATTCCGTACAAATTGATTCAAGTGTTATGCAATATTAATTAGTCGAGCTTTGTCGACAAATAGAAATAGCCAAGTGGGAAAAGAGATTTTCCACGGTTAAAGGACTTTTTCGTATTAATATTTTAAAAAAATCGTTATTAAAAAAAATAAAGCAGCTTGAGAGCACAAAACATCTCGCGCATTCTCAAAAAGTAATATACATATTGTATATTCATGTGTATTTTCGTTCTCTGTGGTAAATACTGTCTGTTTTTAAAGAGGATGTAATTTTCCTAAAGCAAGGAGAAAAGGCGGAAATGTGCGACAGCTATTCTTCTTTTTGGCGCTGAAGTTACGTTTGCGGAATTCCACAGAAGAAATTCTCTCGCTTCTCTTCTCAGTCTCCTCTCGCTGATCTTATGTCTTGTGCTTCATTCCGAAACTCTAATTAACAAGATCTTCCCGTGGATGTACGGGAGGGCACGTTCTGATGTCGACATACGTGGTATCAAATATCATTAAAAGACTCAATTATTATTTTTTTAACTATAAAGAGAATACAATCCTCTTTTTATCTCTATTGCTAAAATTNTTTTAGAACACTATATTTTATTTTATTTTTTAAAAGATCTCTTTGTTAAAAAGAGGAATTAGTTAATAAAAATCTTTTCGTCTCTCAATTTAAAGAGTTTGTGAATATTATTTCTTAATACTATTTTAAATTGCAAAAGAAACACAAAAAAAAAGATTTTGATAATTACAATTGTACATGTACTTTCTATTAGATTGTACAATTGTAATGTCCTTTACACCTGCGACTTCTATATCAGATAGCGCCGATTAATCCCCAACGAAACGGAAAAAGCTGGTTGTTTTCGCTTGAGAAATCCTTTCGTCGCCTTCGGGGGATTTTCGCAGTGAAACTCTTCGAATAGTATCGAGTGTCAGTACTTTTGTCGTCATGGGATTACTCGTCAAAGAATTTTTCACACGACTCAGGGCAATACCTTCGATCGGACGCGATATCGACGGCATTCTTATAAAAGTCATGAGTTCGGAAACCGCTTTGCTTGTGTTTTATTCCCGGATGAACGGCATCGTGAAGCGAGTGCGGATGTTTCATTCGCATCCCGGGAGAATTTATAGACGTTATCGCGATGGCTTAGGCGGCGAATGAAATTATTATTTATTTCGATAACTCTGAAATGAAAAATAGATTTCACTTCTCGATAGAAGGGAAAGTAGGTTCGTGAGAATAAAAATTCAAGATAAAATAAAATATAATTTTGACCATTTGAAAAAAATAGCTAGAAATAGTAAAAGCTTTCTATAATCTGACGTGTACTTCATAAAAACAAAAGACTAATTAAAATAATGGAATTATGATGTTAGATAATGGGAACTTCACATATTTCCTACACTAATAACTTAATGTAGATACGGTCTGTAATTATCTGAAATTTATTCTTCGTGAGGTTAAGGCGGCAATACCAGTTGGTGGATTAAAGCTTATTGAAGAAACTAGCGTGGCGTCGGAGACACAGAAGATAAGCGCGAAGCGTGATGGCGGATAGGAGGTTGCTTTAATATTCGGCTTTGTTCGCTTCATTAGCGCAGCACAAAAGTGGCTTAAAATAATTGAGTCTACCCGGGTATAATAGCCATTCTGATATCCCATTGTTGCCTCGGACTCGTGATTCGCGGCATTATCAATGGGTGCTTATTTCCTCATTGTGCCTGTGCTCATTGTTTTTGTTTAATTTTTCAACCCCGCCTCTACTCTTTCGGTCCCCTTTTCCATCGTGCATCCGGCTACGGTCGCTACGACGATGACGAAAAATTGATTTATCGTTGGATAACCGCACGCGTCTTAAAGTTTTTGTGTGGACGAGCATTTTTGCCGCTTTGCCGGCGAGGAATGATTTATCATCGGAAATTCCTTTATCATTCTTCTTGCTGATCTAGCCGGTACAACATCTTTAATTTTTAACCGTGGATCGAAGGAGCGGATTCATAAAAACCCGATAGTAACGGGGCGACTATATGCGCTGTCCTCCCCTCCTTATCCCCCGAGATATTGCCAGTTTCTTTAATCTTAACTTCGAATCTTCCGATTTTTACGTAATGAAAACTGGACGCTCCATATATTTTTAACATATTTTTCCACGTTAAATATTTTCATAATTTAGCCTCTAATCTACCTTTATAAGTTACAAAGTATTACAAGTAAAGCTTTATTAAATTATGATTTGGTTGAAATTAATTGAAATTTAGTTAATCTGTTTTCATTCCAAGTTTCAATTAACCGTTTACACCCAAAGTTTAGCAGATTTCTCCTCTCACATGACTGAGTTGCACCCACAGACTGCAGTCTAATGTCACGTAAAATTAGCGCCGCAATCTCTGCGTCTTTTCCCATTTCCTATTCTCCTTTTCTATTTCTGTTCATCCTGTCAGCAAAACGCAACGATACACATTTTCATACTCGAACTGTGCAGGTTCGCCACAAACTCACTCCGGCGTGATGCTGCGTTTAATTGAATTTTTAATGCGAACGTTTCATTTCGTCGGCGTAAATGAAGACAAAGACCACACTTTTTTAATTATCACATTTCACGAGACGAGGTACGTCCACCCGGGGAACACCCTGGATGTTTCTTTCCCGCGGGAGTGCCGCCACTGCGGCACCTTAAGGGCTGTTACTAGTTGGAAAAAAGGACAGTCAAAATTATGCATTTATGAATTTACATTCGTAATCGAAGGCAAAATCGCTATATTAAACAATTTTAAAGTGTTTTTTCAAAAAGAGCGAATGGGCAACATTATGAGTAATTAAATATACACTTCTTTTATCTCCTCAAAATATTAAAAATTAAAAGCGAAAAAGACATAATTATTATATGTGCTTTAGTTATTATTTATGGTTTAACATTATTAACATTTTTTAAATTATGATATAAATATTATATGTAATCTTTTATTACAATAATAAAATATTATATA
>JAJVSH010000035.1:351532-455563 GCA_021460005.1 Tetramorium alpestre | reverse complement strand
ATAACACCGCGAAGTTATATCACGCGAGAGAGAGAGGGGAGAGAGAGAGAGAGAGAGAGAGAGAGAGAGAGAGAGAGAGAGAGAGAGAGAGAGAGAGAGAGAGAGAGAGAGAGAGAGAGAGCTATGTGCATGCTCGAGCAGTAAGTCTGCGCGTAAGGATATAAGGGGTAATATCGCGGAACGAGGATACAGTCCGCAAATCCCCTATGATCCCCTCCTCAATGCGCAGCTCGGCGTCTTAAGGTTATGATACCTACCCTCGAGCCCTCTGTGATCTCGGTTTAATATTTATAAACCGGATATATCATGGCGCATACCTACGCGCGTATACGCGCCGGAACGAATGGTGCACTTGCCACCAGAGATTGACTCGATTCCGCCCCACGTTTTTCTAACGACGTCGTGGAGACCCTTAGCGAGTGCCGACGCGATGAGATTTACAGGCGCCGATATCATTTCTCTTTTTGTTTCGTTTTTTACGACATCTTTAGTAAATTTATCATTTATTAATTTTATTATCGGAAACTGCATTCTTTTGCTTTGTTATTTTATATTTATTGATGTATATAATCGAATACTGGCTTTTGAGAATTGTCGCCTTTTTCGAACCATTCAAATCGACGAATAAGTCGCGATTACTTTCAACTATATGAAATTAATGCCGTCCATTTGCGAATAGGGACGTGAGAGATTTGAAGACGGGGGAATTTGGTGTCGCGCGACGCAACCTTTATAGTAGCTCCCAATCTCCAGGAAACGAATTCCCGATCTTGCTCTCGCGTGCAATTTCGTGCAGTGTCAACGATGCCGCTCGCACCCCTAAAAAGATTCGGGTCATTTGGTAAAGTGCTACTTTGTGTCACATAAAAAAAGCGTCGACGTCCCTCACTGCCGGGCAGTTACTTCCCAGTCAGCGTTTTCCAATGGCCAGGACCTTCGCCCTTCATGGCAGCGGCGAAGAAGAGTGGAGAAGAATGGTTCGGAATACAGTGCGCCTTCCTTGATTTCGGAATCTGCGACACCTTTGCGCTCTTCCGGTACATTTACGTTTATTTTCGGGGAAAGTGTAATTTGCAAATTTGTATCTTGCTTACAATCAGTTCCATTAAATAAATCGCTATCTAATTTAAAGTTTACAATAGATGGAATGTAAACGCCGATAGAAGGTCTATTTGAAACGGTTACAATAATGGGATACTTCTGATGATACCCGCGTATTCGGCGAAGTCTCTCGGAGTTCGTTTGGTATTATACTCGCGAAACGAATTACGCGATACAGGGCAAGAATGAATCGCTGTCTCGGCTCCCGGTGTCACAAACTCCCGCGGGAAACTTTTCTGGAGTTTCCCGCCGCGCAATCGTAACGACATACCGACGAGAGTGGAGAAAAAAGAGAGAGAGAGAGAGAGAAGGGGGGCAGAGAGAAAAATGCAAAAAAAGCCGCGTGGCAGCTTAATCGCTTCGGAAATGCATAGTGCGTTGTCGAGGCAATAAGTTATCCGTGTCAAGAGAAAAGATTGGGCATAGGGTGGATTTCCGGTTGGATCGAAAGTGAGAGAAACGGGAGGAGGAAGCACGACGTGGAGCGCTGTTAATTTATGGACTTATTTTTCCCGGCATGCGGCCGCAATTAATCCTGCTCTGTAATTGCTCTCTAACGCGGCTCGCGAAAGGCGCTTTCAAACTTAATCGAAATTGGTCGTAGTTGTCGGGCAGTCTTCCTTCGACGAAAGTTGATTCTTTTTGTATTAAAGACGACAATACTGAATCACTAAAATTTTTTAAGAAATTTGTAATTGATTAATCTTTTTTTATATTTATTATATTATTATATTTGTATTATTATTGTATTTTTTATACTTTCTATATTTTTAAAAAAATCTTATTGGAATTGAACAATGCAAACTAATTATGACGATAGCAGTGTATCTTTAACAGTGTATCCAACTACGCTTGATTCGCTTG
The DNA here is from genome assembly GCA_021460005.1 of Tetramorium alpestre. Taxonomy (NCBI): domain Eukaryota; kingdom Metazoa; phylum Arthropoda; class Insecta; order Hymenoptera; family Formicidae; genus Tetramorium; species Tetramorium alpestre. The sequence goes on along the minus strand of JAJVSH010000035.1, from coordinate 453,598 downwards.
AAAAGCGCAAGTATAGATATTCCTTAAAGAGCTTTGTTGCTACGTATGTGTGAGTGTTGTACATGCGATGCAATGCAACTCTATAATTACACGCGCACGGTTGCCAGGCGATAAGGATATCCCCCATAACAAATCTCCTACAGTAGTGTAGTGGACGTCGTAGAGAGTTTGCAGTTATCACCGAGAAACGGGCGTTCTCGCCGTTGAGATCGCTCGTATCAACCCGCCACTCCGTATCAACGTACGTGCGAATCTGTTGGTATTAATGAAGTCTCTCGGGTCGAAAGCGGGTGTATCGAGTTGCAATCTCATCCGGCTGCGCATTGGCTTCTTTTCCAACCGTCTGACGAGAAACAAAGCGGTCGTAAATCCTCTCTCGCTTTCCACCTCTGGAACTCCTCTTACTTCCGTAACGGTGGCGGGAGTGTTTTGGGCGGTTGCCCGCCACTCGCCGGGAATATATCCGAGATTCGCGTATCTTTCCGCCCCACTAATTTCAGGGTCGGAGAGAAATGACCGTGAAACAGCGAACGATACGGAGGAGCACGAAGATCGTTAAGTGTATTAGGAAACTGTTACTCTTGCGACAAACCGCGTTTTGCGCTCCCTTGCGTCGTGCGGCATCTCCGATGGAAGAACGGATAAAGACGGAAATGGAAACTTCGCAAGTACTTTGATAACAGGATACAATTTAACGATATACATATATATCCGATGAAAATCACAAAACTTAAATATAAAACTATAGTGTATTGTCAAGTGTCTGATATCTACACTTTGGCATAACATTTGATGATATTTTATTTATCTTTAACTATTTTGATATACTTTAAAGTTAAGATTAAAAAATATAATAATCATGTAACGATTAAGAGTATTTTACGAGAAAGAAATTGATATGTAAAAATTTTAAAGAAAAATTAGTTATCGAACAAGCTGAGAAATGCTTAAAAAAGATATATTCCCCGTATTTTTTTCTAAATAAATAATTATATATTATAAAAGAAAAGAAATTTCTAATTATTATTATTAAAAGAGAATAAAATTGCTGCTGAGATGCAGCTGAGAAAGTGCATCGAATTATTTCTACTTATTTTATTAAATGATGCAACTGTGCAACAGACGCTGGTACAATTTTCTAAGGTTGATATTCCTGGTGCCTTACGAACTGCAAGAACTCTCGTTTTTCCATGAGGTAACCTCCTCCTTCTTATAAATCATACTTCTATTCGGTTGGTTAACTCGAGTTGCTTGCCGTATCCGTCGTCGACCCTTCCTCCGCACCCTGCGGCTATGTTTATGTGCCATTTGCTGAGAAAGTGAAATAATCGTTGTCGTCGTACTTTCGTTGTCGGCGCGCTTGCCATTTTCCTACCCCTTGGCCACGGTTGAAGCAATCATCCTATTTTTCTGTAAGCCATTTCGTCCATTTCTTAGTTTGTCGTAACAATTTCCGCTCTTATCAAACTAACCGGATGAAAGAAAATAGTTGTCATCTTTCTACATCATTTTACTGTCTGTCACTTATCAAGAGAACCTATATTTTATCTACAAAAAGAGATAAATAACTTATTATATTATTTTGTCATATGATTACTTACGTAAAAACGTAACTAACTTACGAAAGTTTAATCTCTTTCATAAAAATTCATATTATTAATAAATTTATTTTGTAATTATTATAATAAATAATAAAGATTATTTAATCAGAAAAAATTTATACCATAAATATAGTACCTATATTTTTATGTAACTATTGTGACACATCTGTATATTATCAAACTGAGAAAATTTCTAAATGATCGTAATAAATTGGGAATTTTAAGCGTAAAATTCTTCTCATCGTTTGATAAAATGATATTCTGTGATTCAACAATTATTCTGTTATATTTTGTGGTCCATTATGAATCGTGGAATTCTCGGTTGCACGCGCACTCACCAAAGCGTTGGACACGTTATTAGCGAGTAATGCGCGCGATAAATGATTTTAAACAAGTTAATATTCGTAATTTCGATATTAAACCCTGCGTGACGTATCGGAATTCGTTATAGAGCCGGAGAATGTGCGCGGATATCGACAAAACTTCGTCGCTACTCTCGAAACGGCCGTGAGCGCGAGGGCTCTCGGACACGATATATTGTGGTCGGATCGACGTGTACTCGTCGGATTTCCATGTTCAGGAATTCCGGCGGAATTCGCAGCCTGTCTCATTTGCGACGATTTCAGCCGAGTATGCCACTTTTTTTATGCCCAGCTGCGGTTTTCTCTGTAAAAGCTTTACATTCTTTCTTCGAAATTTGGTCGTTTTTACGCACGCTGCTCGTTGCTCAATTTTAATACAATGAACAGCAAGCGCGAATAGAGCTATGTAAATCTAAATGTAAAAATGTGAAATTTTTTAACATACCTATTTTTAATAATTTAAAAATAAGTTTCTTTAATAAGCACATAATTTTCAAAGTTTCCCGAAAATGTACTTGCTATGAACAGATTTACATAGCTCTATTCGCGCTTGCTGTTCAAAATGTAAAATTTTTTAACACATCTATTTTTAATAATTTATAATAAGCAAGTAAAATAATATTATGCAATTACCGTGTAAAGAAACATTATAATTTAGCATAATTATACTTCGACACACCTTGACAGTTTCTAATATGGGAATATGGAGATGATATATCGTGTGCCATAATTCAGAAATATCGAAGCGTTCAAAAAATCCTTTGGCAACCTCTTTTCATTATTTCCACTTTAATGGCGCCGGGTCATGAATGTGTGTAAATTTCAGAGCGGCATTTAAGAACGCATATTCACGGTTCCCACGCCGTCGGCGAGTAACTGTATGCACCCACCTGCGATTCATGGCATGTTATTGCATATGTCTCGTGAGAATATCTTTCATGCATGCTCGTTTTTTGCAACGAAAGCAGTCATGTTGTAAGTTATCCCATTAATTCACTTTTATCAATGAGCTACATTTTTAGTTTGGAATATTGATATTTTATATCGCATTTTTCATTTAAAGATTCTTTTTTGGAAATAATTTTTTTACTTTTTGAGCAATAATAGATAGAAAAATAGACAAATTAATGAAAGAAGACAGCAATTGTTGATTAAATATGAAATGGATTTGTTTGTGGCTAAAATTTAAATTAAAAAAATTAAATAAAATAAATTTGTAAAATTTTGAAGAACATTTCTATATTCTCTTATTATTTCTTTAGCTTAATACACAGTTTTTAGAAATAATTCTTTTTATTTGATGTATTATGCTTTATTATAATTATTATAATTAAGAGAAAAATATCAAAAATGAAATAATTGATTGACTATTTTTATTTATACTATTAAAATCCAAACTATAATCCAAGTACAAAAAAATATATACTCTTTAAGATAAAATATTTTTTAATCGTAATGATACCACTGGATAGCACGATACAGACTCGGAGAAAGATTCCGAGACTCTCATTGGGGGATGGCCTCTGTCGCTTTACCCTCTCACAACCGCGGAGTTGACGGCTGATTGAAAAGTTAGTGCGCCCCCAATCGAGAAGATGAGTCCTCGGAATCAAATCACCGGCTCGACGAGGGTGAATGCACGGGGCGGGTGGGTTTCTGTGCTCTCGCAAGAGAGAAAGAAACAACCGTATGGAGATCATCATGGCGCCTGTCTCTCAGGCCATTAAGCGGTATTGGAGCTCGCTTCCGCTAGGAAGATCAAATCTCCAGCGACTCGTTAGAAATGAGAACGACGTCATTTCTCGACTCGTGCATCCAGCACTCATCATTTTGCACGTATGCGAAATGTCGTCTTGTATGAATCAGCTACTATCGATTTTATAAAACTTGCAAACGAGAACGCTATCGGATCAAAATGTAGGAAATGAGAAGTACACAATTTAAAGATTTTTTTTTTAAACGATGCAAATCATTATTTTACATCATGATGAAAACCGATTATTTCGAAATTCGAATCTAGTTATGTTATGCCATTACATTACATAACTAGACTATATACGTATATTAATAAAATGAAGAACTTTTTCGATGTGTCCTTCACGACTGATCACGTGTCATTATGATCTCTCTCTCTCTCTCTCTCTCTCTCTCTCTCTCTCTCTCTCTCTGATCGCTTTCTCTACTTAATTATAAAAAATTTCCACGCACGCGTGTGTATTGTCGCAATTTGACTGTTTTAATTATAATTGTAAATAATAATTGAATTTTTTTGATGAATTGCTCTGACAGAACATAAAATTTAATTATTATATTTAAATATTATATTTTTATTTAAATATATTTTTAAAAATTCTAATGGTGGTGGAACACCCGCTTTGCGCGGACAATTTCTCATTGATGTTACATTAAAAAATTTAAGGTTAAAAAAATTGTAATTTTTTAAATCTTTTTCGATAATCTAAACTGTCAAAACTGTCATACATATCTCTAGACTTTGAATTTTTCTACATAAACCGAATTATAATTGTAACTTTACGTTTTAAGCCAAAATTTTTATCTGACAAAAATGTATTAAGCTTGTTAAAAGCCTTCTACTATCTATTTCAATTTTAATCAATCGTTTTTAATATTGAGCTATCGAGCTTCTCTTATCGCGAGTTCTGTTTAAAAACTAAAGCTAAAAAGTTATTTTGAGAAAAAAATGTCTTTTCGTTAAATAAATCTTATAACTTACCAGTATTTCTAAGTAAAACAATTACTTTTTAAATCCGACTACATACACCGATTCTACACATTATAATAATAAAAATCTGTTACGATAACCTATCGTTTGTGAGCTTTGTGAGCGAGAATAATCTCGCACGACGAAATAGGGCAAGTATACGAATTAATTAATATCACGGAAAAGCGACAACAATAAACCTTGACTCTCAACACGCTTCAGATTTCGCTTCATGACTTTTTTTATTTTGGATTTCTTTGATAATTTAGTAATAAATTTCAATAATTTTAAATTCTTCAAGAGGCGATAAAGACCTTACAGGGAACATATGGAATCGTTTTGTCTGTACGATACATCGGGGGGTTAACTGCGACTCTTATAGCCGTGTTTGATCCCTCGCACGCGTCGGTCACGACTCGATCTCGTACGGTCACGAGAAGCCACGGGCGGCCACGCGCCGCGGTTGGCCGGGAGCGGAGGAGCGCGTGTCAGGATGCAATTTGTCCGAAATGCTTTCGAATCGCGAGAAAGGGACCACCCGGATCGATCGCATTAACGACATTTTTACGTGATACGCTGCCGCAGCACGCACGCGAGCTATCGCCACAGCGTCGCGCGACGGAGAGGAAGGAGCGCTTCGCTCGTGGGGCTCAAGAAAAAGCACCGAGGGAGAGCGCCGCGCATTTAGCTAATCAGATTAGCGGTGGTAATTAGCGGATCCCCAGAAATTCGTCTGTACACTCCCGCGCGCCGATAATTAGCGATAGCGGTCCGTTAATTACACGCGTTAACGAGAGGGCCGGCGTACGCGCTGCATCCGCCGGCGGTTTGTTTTCTGATGGATCCACGAATCGCGTGGCCGCGATTCCACCCGGCGCCGCGTAATTAATTGTCGTGAACGCATAAAAACTCTGGCGCACTCGCCGTTACTTCCGCTCGAGAGAAGCGCGGCGGGGCGTCCGTAGGAAGGTCTCCCGCTTCCTTTCCCCATCAAACAGGCGATAATAAACAAAGGGAAATTATTTTTCCTCCTTTGGCTGAGATCTCTCATTCTGCTTTATCGTGTCATCCTGATTGTCGTCGGGGATAAGTCTGTCGCATAATTTTTCTTTGTGTATCAAGAAATTAATTATTCTGTCTAATTATTGTGCACTACGTCACGAATAGTAAGTCTTGATAGAAATGTTTATGTCAGCTTCGATGAAAATCTTCGATATATGCTAATGTATTAAAATTATTCCATCTCTTTATCATTTTTATTTCAAAATTTATTAGTTCTATTTTTACTGCGTTTCTCGCTGTTATACTGCACAAAGAGCTAATATTTTGTGTCACACAAGAAAGCAGAATGTAAACATATTCGCATTTATTATATAAAATGATAATTTTCTCTATGTAAGTTTTCGGAGCTTAAAACATTCATGCACGTCGCGTGTCATGGGACGAAGAGAAAAGGGCGAGCTGCTTCGTTACGAAGGTTGTTCGCACATATATAGCGCGGCATCTGACGCGTCCATTATGCGCCAGTCGCGCGCATTAGGTGAGCATAATACGTGCGGAAAGACTTTTCTTTTATGCAAGTCTATCCCCCTTGAGTGTCGCTCAGGAAAAAAATAGTCGTTCTGAAAGAGTGAAAGAACGTATTCTGTCGCGGGTAATCGAAAATAAAGAAGCTTAGAATTATTGAGAGACATGAGAATGAGTGATTACGAGTAATATAAAATATGCGAATAACTTTCTTGTATTTTTATCTAGTCGGTTGTTTGAGATTGCAACGAAAAACTCATATGTTTTAGAAAATATACATATTTCTCGTGAAAGTTTTAACCGGAATCTCTACAGAAAATTAGTACTTTTCGCGAATATAGAAAGTTCAAAATTTCATATTTACTTGATTGCTGCATATTGAGGATCTAAAAGAGCGTAAGATTAAAAATGTAATATTAAAAACATCATTGTTAATATCAACTTTATGAATTCCAAATTTTTATTTTTTCTTTTTATTTTTAAAGGTTTGTAAAAGCTCGTGCCTTAGAACAATTTTTTTTCCTACAATTCCTTATTAGACTCCAATAATTATCAGTCGCATTGATTATGTCTTCTATATTTTATCATATCGGACAGATCCTATTTTTTAATTAAGCCGCCCTTTAATTAAATTTATAAGCTCTTTCAATACACGTTCATTTTCGCCATGTCAAAGGTATTGGTATGTCAAGGGGATTAGTAGCAATTCTTTTCGACTTGTTATATACAGGACGTAAACCATTCCAGTTTAATGCATCCGAAGTAATCATTCCTGTCGCATAGAGAGTCATGAATGATGAACTAGGATCTGGATAGATACGATGGGTAAAGAAACATTCCACAGAAATCCGCAGTGCGCTTTAATCAATGCTAACAATCCGTTTATGGCACGGAGGGTCGAACACGTTTGCCAAAACCGAAGGGCGAGAATGACCTTTTCCGGATTTGCGAGGGTCAGTTTTCCTCCTGCTAGTGCACGAAATTGCGTTATCGGAGAGAAACTCATTTCATCGGAACGACACTGGCACGTTCCGTCCCTCGTCTCGAAAGAAATCATCTCCGTTAATGTTGGCTAAGGGAAAACCGACGAGCGATTGCATCGATAATTTCCTCACATCATCAAACAAATGAATNAATTTATTGAGTAACATTAATTAATTAAATAATTTAATTGTGACAGTAATTGAGACAGTAAATAAAGAAGAAATTGAAAATTGAATTAATTTTAATAATAATTATATAATGAAATAAATGTTAAAGGAAAAAAGGAAAATTTTTATTCGATGATATATTAAATATTACCGAATTTTTATCGATGTAATAATTAATGCGTAATCTGTTAACAATTTAAATTCCCGTAATTGAGCAAATTTATATCTTTGCCATGGTAAGAAGTTAGAACGAAGCTCGACGACGATCGAATTAACGTGGTTTATTAAGAGTCAATTAAAGTCTGAAGGCGATTACGTTTAAATTTATGGTTCGTTGAAGTTAATTTATTGCTCATCTTAACCATTATCTTCGTTTTAATGTACTTATTCGGATATGGTGGATAGAGCCATTAATGATCGTTTTTTTCCGTATTAAGCAAATTTGCGTTTTTTTCTGCTAAATTCTTCTACTTACTTTCTAGTTGCTTTTTTCTAATTCGTAGCTCCCCTTTTTCTTTCTTACAATTTGTCTCAGCGGAGGAAAAAGGTCATTTCTATTAAAATGAATATTACAATTCTTATCACTGATATATCACTGATTTATTATTGCTATATCATAGCAATATATCATAAAATGTCTAATAATAATTATTAATATCCTATATAATTATACATACAATATATCATATCGTTGCTTACAGTTATCACGTGTTAGGCCAGCTGCCATACTTGCACACACATAATGCCATACATAGTTGATTTTCTCGTGATAATATTTTCGTACTGTTTTATTTTAGATTGAAATTTGGGATATTTACTAACAAATCTTTACACTTTGCCAAATGCGCCATTCTTCTAAAGTATGTGATTGATATTTCTACACATAACTGTTGATCGTAATCATAATATATTTAATAACGTTGATCGTAAATCATAATATATTTAATAACAGTCCGATCCCCGTTATTATACATATGTCTTATTAGCCAGCGTCGCAACGCACGTATGCGACATGAGTGCATTCGACGCATTTGCCTCTTTGCGCCGCGGCGCGATGCAACGAGGATGCGGCAGCGACGGTGGTTTTAATTACAATGCAATTTTCCTTGCGGTGCCCATCCCTTTGAAATGCTGTTAGGCTTCCACTCGAATACACGAAGCAATCACGTACCTCCTGGGCGAGGGAACGTCTCTCATATCGCCGCGACGTTTTGATCCGCGAAGATTAAAGGGGTCCCGCCCTTTTCCCTGCGCCCTAACGTGCCCGCGTCGTCACTCTTGTACCCCATTGTGGTGGTGTGCGGAATTTGGCACGACCGCCGCAAGTGCGTAAATATGGCGTAGGGCCGGCGCTACACGCGTCCTTTTTCGCTCCCTGGCTTCGAAGGAGTCTCCTTTCAAATCCACAGCTTCACGTTTCACTGCCCGGTAAACGACGTTGATCCTAAAAGTCATCGTACGTCAAAATACTTCCGCATAATTTCTTTAATGATGATAATATTTGAAGATATGATGTATGTAATTAAGTATGTAAATTGAAGAAATGTGTTTTAAGTCTCTAATTATTTTAAGTGATCAGATTGCTGCTATTATAAATATTGTATATTTATTCGTTATTTGATCAGTCATTTAATATAAAAAAAATATACTGTGTACATAAATGAAGATATTTCGTTTAGGTAACGAGAAATTTAATGTTTCGAACATATACGTTGAACAATAGTGTTTCATTGTTTCATTGATGACGATACTTCGTCACGCGGTATGTTTTCTACCCTCGAATGCGTTTTTGCAATCCACCCTCGGGCCAGAGTACCATATAAAACCCATTTACGAACCAATCCGGTCTGATAAATTCCAGAAAACGTACGAGTCACGGACGGGATGCGTGTTTGGTATAGGGAGGATGCAAGAACCATAATGGATTATCGAGGGACGGTGTTCGGTAATCGAATACTATTTAGGATTAAAATCCATCAAATTTTCCTTCTCCTATTAACGTGGGACGACAGTAACATTTTTCTACGCACATTCGCTTATTAGTGCATTCTATGGCATTCTTATAGTATTTCTTTCCACTCCATGTGATGAAGAATCATACCAGTTTTCTTTCAGATCACGAAGTTTCAAAAAGTAACTATATTTTGTTTTTCGTGTATTTTTATTTTGCATTTCTACAGCTTTGAATCTTTTCATCATCGAAAAAGATTGTTTTCAAGTCCTTTTGATTTCCGATACTGACTTCTTTCTCATTTTATACATGTGACACGTGCCTTCAAGTGTTTTATACCTACAATTCGATATCTATAGATTTCTCGAAAGTGCGAGCGGTTGTTCACGACTTTAAGATCCTGTGAAATTGGGCCGGTCGTAGAGAAGTTTGCTTTTACGACGACCAATGCTTCCGCGACCCTTTGCCGACGAAGAGAACGAGCCTACGAATGCCGAGTAATTTCTTTGTCGTCTTTTAGGAGCGACGTTCCCCACGTATAAATCAAAGGGCTCGTAAGGGCGTAATGATTCAGCAGAGAGCTTTTGTCGTAGACGAGTGGCCTTTCCTCTTTGGTTTTTCGTCGCGGTGCTTTATGTCTCGCGAGAAACTTTCGTAATAGCTCCAGCGCTTTTTGATATCAGACAATATTTAACAAAAACCGGAAGTTACAGGTTGAAAGTTTTTAATAAATTTTACATACTGAATAGTTAACTTTGGATACTTAAACGTTAGACATTGAATTTCATTTCCATTGTTAGGGACAATGCTTAGTATCAAAGAATTAACTTTATATATATATATATATATATATATATATTACGCGTTTAAATTAGTAAAAATAAAGATTTTATTTTTTAAAGTTATTGATATTTATATGCACTGATTGTTTATGAAATTTTGACGTGACAAGATTTATATTTTACACATAAAATTCTTTTTGTATTGCAATTTATTTTTTATACATATTATATTTATTTTAAAGATCGTAATCCTTATTCTCAAAGATTTTATTACATTACTCTTAATGCCCCACATATTAATTCGACGTTGTGTTGCCAGTAAGATTATCCTGCCTGATCGTAATCGACCCCCGCAGCACCTTTCTCTCCGTAACATATACGAGACGTTATCGCTGGATGATCGATGGTGACGCGAAACTTTGGCATCGCGAGATCGCGCAGAGCTCGAAAGTGGACAGCGAAAGAGCGAAACGCACTCGACGCGTGGCGGCGCCTTCGTTTCGAGTCTCGACTTAGAAGGAGCAGACACTGACGTTCCCATCCGTCATGATGTCGTCGGGCATTTAGCCGTTCTTCAACCCCCCTGGAACTGCGATCGGTGAACCCCATGTGCGCGCATTGCCGGCGTAATCGTGCACCAGGTGCCATGCTGACGTCTCTTAACGAAGGACGCGGCTCCCTCGTCACTTCTCTCGCTCTCACGTTTCTCTCTTTCTTTCTCTTTTCCTCTTTTACTGCTCCATTTTCTCCTCCCGGAAGAAGAAACGGCCCAGAAACGGGGTGCTTCTTAACAAGCATTGGACGTTCGTGCTATAAAAGGGACTACTTTTTTGCTTGTTAGATTGTTTGCTCGCCACGGCTCTCGTTCGAATCGGACGACGACGCCTTTGCCTTGTCGAGATTGCACCGGTTACAAGAACACATTTTTTGTAGTTTCTATTTGATGATCAGTTCGACGGGATTGAATTGGAAAGTCGTAAGACTGTCTTCATAAGTTCTCGTTACTACCCTCATGATAGTATTCTCTTTGCGATATTCATATGTATTTTGTAATATATTGTTTTCTTATATTATTAATAAGCAATAATGATTTTATTTTATAATTAAGCCAGTAGTTGTAATAAATTGATTTTAAACATTAAAAAAAATGTAAAGTCATCAATCATTTTAACTCAAAATGATTTGATACAAGAAAATTTTCTATGTAGGGTTGTTTAAAAAAATTTTTATTTGCAAAATATTCCTACTTTTTCAGCCACTAATTTATACTTAATTTAAAATAGAAATTTTATCAATTAACAAAATAAAAAATATTACAATATATTACTCTTGATCACATATAATACATATCATTCGGCGATACTTCTAAACTATCACATGCAAGTAGCTTTTTCCGCCATTCAATTTTCAACCATGTAACAGCACCATTTCCGACGATGGACGGTCAGTCGAGCGGAATAGATCCAGATTAACGGAATTTTTTAGCGGGCCTTTAATTTTTTTCTGGATACCTCACCGCGAGAGAGCACGCGGCCGTCCCGTCAGACTTCGCAAATCCTTTGGCCAAACAAGCGGTGGAGGATCTGGCAGGTGCCATTTGCCATTGAAATCCTGCTGCCATTAGAGACGTCCGATCTAAATCCCAGTGGCATTTGCGCAGCGGATTGTCGTCTTATCCGAATGGTGGCCCTACCTCCTCCTCGAGGCCGGGCACGCCGGGCCCGTCAGCCTTCTTCTTCTTCCCCCGTTTTCTCCCTTGCGCATTTCACTCCTGTTATTTCACTACTCGTCCTTCCTTCCTTCCTTCCTTCCGCGCGCGTTTTCATCGTCCGGCCGGTCGATATAGAAATTCTCCTGGACCGTTTCTGGCGGCGAACGTTACCTTGTTAAGATCCGCAAAGCAAACAGCGGCCGGTAGATAAGAGTGTCCTTCGGGAGCCTGCCAGGGATAACAGAGGGCTTTAAAAGGCTCGCGGCGTTTTCGCCAGCGACATATAGCACGGCTGTGCCCTTCCGCCTAGAATTCGAAGCCCTACGCTCGTCTGCAAATATTTTGGAAAATTCCCAGCAACGTTCTGATAAGACGGACATTTTTACCCACATGTTCAATTATTATTTTTCTATCATGTTATTTCTATTATATTCTAAGACATAATCAATAAATATTATTTTGCGCCAAAAATATATAGCATCTTTCATGTCAATGTTTAATCATATATCTATTTAGCCAAATGAGAGAAAAAATAAATTAAAGAGAAGAGTGATCTTGTCATATCTATTATTATAGTAAACTTATCGAATTTTACATGATTTCAAGTACACAAGTGAAATTGAAGTGAAAATAATTTAGTGTTATTGTATAATTAAGTGCGATTATAGTCTATTAGAAATTACTGTATGTCTATTATATAGACTATTAGGACTGTACTACTATATGTCTATACGTATGTTCATGCTATATCGATGAGAAACGTGAGAATTGCGCTAAGTGAGCTTTGACGGATTAACCCCATCTCCCAATGACAGGGCGTGGTAAACTCGTCGGCAGAGAATTACTCCACACAGAGACTGAACAAGTCAAACAACTCGAATGACTCTCGACAAATGAACGTTAGAGTTCGCTGGCTCTTGCCCCCGCGGAAAGTAAATACAGCCTGGGAGTTATGTAGTTGATTTTGCCCAACAAAGCTACAATTCGATTGCTCAACGCTGCTGCCAGCCGCACGTGTCTTGCGTTTTGCCTTTCTCCATGTTGCACGTAGCTTCGCGAAATGCTAATTTAGCCGCGTATCGATGTTCGCTATTTGTCAAGTACGCGTAAAGGCGCTCGCAGCAATCCATGCACGTATGTGGTGCTGTTTTATGTGAAAGAATATTTTATAGCTTCTTGTCTACGCAATTTAGTCTCTTTGCATGCATTAGATAAGATAGTCGTCGACACGGCATACCCGAAATCGCACAATTTTTCAGATTCTGTACAGATTCTGTAAGCTGAAAAAATATGATTGCTTATTTAATATCATAACATTGATAATCTTTAAATTATTGATCGAGAATTGAAATTCTTAAAACATATAAAAGAACTTCTTTAAGTAATTTCAAGCGATATTTATTTTAATAAATTTTTTTCTAAATTAGAATCCTTATTTTAAACTTAAAAGTATATTGATAAAAGTATATTGATAAAATTATTAAAAGATATTAAAAGTGAAGAAAATTGGTGTTTATGGTAATCATTTTCAGTACCGATAGATTCATTTTTAAGAAATGTGCATGATATTTGGGAGTTTGTTTTTTATCTTTTGTACATTTATATATTTTACATAGTACATATATTTTTTAAATCGTTGAATTTTCTATAAAGATTTCTAGCATTTATTCTGGCTCCTAACGAAGCTATTCAATTTTTCTTTTCTCTCCTAGTTGTATACTCAATGCGTTCCTGAAAATCCAAGTTTCACCGTTCGGAAATACAAATGTTTCCTAAGTCCGTGAAAGAAAGAGAAAAGGAAATACGGCTGGAAAAGATTGAATTGGTAAAACGCTCGAATAATTTAAGTCTCTACAACTTGGCGAACAAACTGGCGTAAAACTGCATCGCTGCATTGCGAAATACCAATATCAGTATTTATTAGATTTCTTAATTAATTATCTAAAAATTCCAATCAATTATTTTGAACTCTAACATAATTTTATTGTTATTCATGTCATAAACAAAAAGCAAAATCATTTTGTTTTCATATGAGATTGACATTCTAATATTTTCGTTTAATGAAAGAAAAGTAATCAGTGATCGATGGTGTGATCTCCACGTAACTTTGTTAAGAACATAATATGCACAATCATCTTGCTAATCAGTTAATTACGTGATTTTTCAGGGAAAAACAGGATTAGATTTGAAAAGAGAAAAAGAGGAGGGAGAGAGATGAGTATATTGTATTTCCGCAAGAATTATGTTATTTAGCTGGTTCGTTAATGTTGATTTAAAAAGATTTTAGAGATGTCCTCTATGATTGATAAAAATTAATTAAACAGTTCGTTATTATTTTATCACTTGAATATGATAATGCATAAGTACACAAAATGCTGGTCGTTTTAATCCGTTTATTTATTTGTGACAGATTCATTGATAAATACGGTAACGCTGAGCGCAATGCATTCGGGGAAGCGATGCATAATTCTTTAACGTCCCATTAAAATCGTTATTTAACCAAAAGCGTTAAGCGAATCATTCTCGCTCGTCGAGTGAAATGTTAACTCGATGCGACAAATTTCATTATTGAAACTGTGCTGCGCGCTGCGGCTATCGCAACGAGGGCGAACGATTTTACGCAGGGCGTTTTATTCCGACGGCGGACGCGATGCAGTTTCGTTTTATTTCACCCAGGCGTATATAATGGCACCCTTCAAGATCAATCTTCTTCTCACCTGTCCGCGGTCTGTGGTATTAGAAATGCCGGATCGTTATTTCACGGCCCGTTCTCGCTTTGTTTGAGAATTTTTTTTCGCTCGTGTTTGTGCGCTCTGTGCATGCGTGCATGTACATGCGAAAGGCTCCCTCTCGCAGATTTTTTACTCTCGACTTTCTCATTTTCGCGGAGGCGATGATGCGAAAGTCTCGTGTGTCTCGCGATGATTATTCGGAGTGATCGAGGGAGCTTCCCCCAGGTGGTGCAAACTCAACCGTAAGAGATTGCTCGGCCTCTATATCTTCCAGCGCGGTTCTTCGCCCGTTATCCACGAATCATCTTTTTGTCTGGGCTTCTGCCCTAGTCGCTGTCCGCTTTTCTGGCGCGTCAGTCAGTCAATCGGGAAATTTATTCGTTCCTAAGGTGCAGTTGCTGAACGAAGCAAACGGTTTAGACACGAAGATGCATAGTTGATTTCATTTCATTAAGATTAAAATAATAAATTTTCTATGAATAAAGAGAGAATGTTTCCAATTATTATTTGCGTGTCATATCATTTTCTTATGTTACTTATATGTTATCTATTTCACACATACGATTTTTTTATTACATTTTTATGATATTCGTTTTAGTTGTTTTATACAATAAGACAGAATAAACACATTAAACATTTTTCTAATAATAATTGACATTTTTAGTATTGAATAAAACTTTTTTTTTCGAAAAATTAGTTTATCTCAACGAATAAAAATGTTTACAGCAATATTCTCATTGATTGCGGCGACAGCCGCAACATTTATAACGTTGAATGGCGGAGTATAATACGTTATTCGTGATCGCGATATGTTCGTGCTAATACAACGGTAAATTGAGCCGCAATTGTCCCGCGCTATAACAGCATACGTCGCTGAAACAAAATACATGTGACAAAACGACCAAGGATTCTCATTCGGCTGTCTGACCAAGCGTCTCTAATTTGATTGGTCACGGTAAAGAGGCAGATAGCATTGAGACAGGTCAGTCCGCCGTGAAAATCGGATGTACCGACCCCTGATATCCCTTCGGGAAATGGAAAATTCAGTTATAACACCGAACGTTGCAATGTACTTTTCAGTTGCGGTTAGTTGTGAATAATACTCGTCACTCCGACGTTATGGCCAGCTCTCACTCAATTTAGGTATATACGTCGCTACATGCTGACGCTGTTGTTAAATACGCGAAACATCATTCCTCGTATTTCGAGAATTTAATTAAAATTATTTAAAAAAAAATAGAGGTAATGTTGCGAAGTACTAGGACGGTAGTCCTGATTTGTTCTCTTGTTAAAATTAAACCGTCAGAAAATGTTAAATTTTACGAGAATACCGCGGAGCAAAAAGTAAGAATTTAACTACGAAAATGTAAATCATAATAAGCTTCGCATGAAATGCGTGGTCGAATTTAAAGTCCTTCAGCCATATGGATTTCGTAAGCGAATCACTTTCGTCCCTTATAACTTCGTTGCTTGTCGTTCAGCATTTTCATGAGCAACCACGCGGCCGGAACTAACCGCGTTATCCACCTTTATTTGGTGTTTACACGCGGAACTTTGTTCATCGCCTCATTTACACGGTAACCAAGGGCACCACCACCACCGTGCTCTGCTTTTGCTCTTTCTCTCTATCTCTATTTCGTGGTCTTTCCATCTTTTTCATTTTACGCTTTTGTCTCCTTTATTCAGTAGTTTCTATTCCGCGCACCCTGCTCTTTATCTACGGGGGAAATATTAGCCGCGGGCGCAGTAGCGTTAAAGGGGAAACAGTTAAATTAATAATTTCGAAATTGCGAAAGAGAAATTGCCACTCGTGGTCCGGGTTTCTTTGTGTAGTTGCAGTTTTCCATCTGGCAAAACTGCGTCGGCCAGCAAATGGAAATCTGAACCACCGACTTTCGGAAACATCGATTTGTCCGCAGGTAAATCAATTCGATTGAATCACTTGATAGTTTTATTTCATACAAACTAGTATTATACACTCTTGTTATATGATTGAATATCTAGTTGGATCGAGTATATTCGATTATAAAACGATGCAATTACTTTTACTCGAGTCAGTTAAGAAGAGTTTATAGGAATGAATATCAAATTAATCAACAAAGTTACAGTAGTAAAATATTTTATTATTATGTATTAAAGTATAATGTTCTCTCTCTCTCTAATATTACATATAAAATCTATTTCTATTCTCCAAATGTTAAGTTCACTTGATTTAAATTTAATTCACCTGTATTAAAATTAATTAAAATAACATGAGCAATATTCTTTCCAGTGTACCATTAATTATCTGTATAAATTATTATGAAATATTAGTTGTAATACTTTAGTCTCACCGATGTAATTTTTCCATTAACATGGTTCCGCGTAAAATGCGTACATTGGCTCGATTAATCTCGTTGATAGCTGTAATTTTCACACACGCGTTGATCTAATGAGAAACGAGGTTATTTCGGACACTTCGTAACAAGGCACCGACTGCATCGGGAGAATCTTAGCGGCATCCGTAATTATGGGGCCCCGTTTCGAAACGAGTATAAGAGTGAGGCCCAACGACGACGGAGCTTGTTATTGGCAGCGTAAACAAAGCGATTATCTTCTTCCGCAGTAGAACCTGCCAAAAAAAGATTCTATTAATATTTATGACGATCCAAGCGTACGATTCGCTTCGACACCCTACGGGGAAGTTAGGCTTGCCAAATTATGCGATGGGATGAGTTATAGGTTGAGGTTGCAACGTGCGATCGTTTGCTGTGCTTTCATTACCATCGGAACATATCCGCTATGCTCGTAAATGAGTGATGAAGATGAATGTCGAAT
This sequence comes from Tetramorium alpestre, assembly GCA_021460005.1. Classification (NCBI taxonomy): domain Eukaryota; kingdom Metazoa; phylum Arthropoda; class Insecta; order Hymenoptera; family Formicidae; genus Tetramorium; species Tetramorium alpestre. Next base: position 436,242 of record JAJVSH010000035.1, on the reverse strand, counting down.
GCATTTATCAATTGTGTGAACGTTGCGTGGCTCGTGCCCGAAAAATCACGTTGGACAAATGAACATATTTTGATACTTGGAGAGATAACTGAAGATATAATACTCTAACAATAAGTTAAAAAGTTTGTAGTTCTATAACGAAATAGTTTAATGATTAAACGAACGAAAATATTATAATAAATCTCTCTCTCTTTCTATCTTTCAATACAAGGATTTCACGCGAATATATATTGAGCGTAAAATTTATTCGACGAAATGCAAGCTGCATCATACAATTTCCTGCAAGTTCCAACAGCGTTTCTCTTTAATGATATTTAATAATGCTGCACGTCATCCGGCATCATCGTGAAAAAATGGCATCTTTGCATCGGGGTCAATGGCGCATCATATATTCATTCGGAACATTCCATCACGAGTCAAGTAACGAGTATTTTTTTATTGCGCCGAGAAATCGCGCATACGACAGATTCGATGACGATATTTTATTTCGACATATCGTACAATATTTTTTATATCTGTCACTGGATTTATATACGATAAGCAGGATCCAATAATCTACCAGGATGGATAGCCGAAAACTCACTGTTATTGATACGATGGCACGTTTTGTTTATACGTTTGTCTGTTATAAATTTTAAAACGGCGATGTTTACATAGTAGTTGTATTTATCTTTGATGCATATATTTCCATGCTTTCATGAACGAATGCCAAAAAAAAAACATTTATCTTTGTGCGTAAATACGTTGGAAAGATGAATTAAACAAAATCTGATTTTCCGAATAATTAGACCACCATTAAATTGTTGTAAATACAGCATTCGTGTTGAATATATTTCCAACAGCCAAGAACGAAATTTAAATAGCGTGGAAAATCGAGTTTATCATTTTGCAAGGTAATAACGTGAACTAAATGCTAGACAAATTGAAGAATGAGTATATTAATTACGTCATACTCCATTAGGATTTACCGTAAACGCCGTCGCCACATTTTCGCATTACGAGCGAAGTTCCGTAAAAATAGGGGGACATTAAATTTCCTCCGGCGACGAATTCCGGGTTAACATTCTTGGAACGGTCGCTCTAACGAGCTCCGCGATAATAAAAGTGAAAGGCGGCGCGAGCGCGAGTCAGCCTCGGTCTCGCCGTTCGCGTTTTCCTTGTCGAGAAAGGGGTTGAAGAAATTGACAGGCAGGAAAGGAGGAGGGAAGAGGAGAAAACGAAGAGAAAGATGCCGGCGTAACGCACGATATTCCGCTATCTCCGAACACCTTCTCAACATGTTAATTGTATATTTGAGGTGAAGCAATAAATAAGGCGTCGTCAGTAGCTGGCTGCTCTTGCCGTGGAGAGTCTTCATTACCAGCTGTAATATATAACTGTGGCCCCGCGGGGGCATTTCCGATTCGCGAAGCGAATTAAGTATCGGGTATGTACTGGGTGACCCGTAGAAAGATTAGATGATTGCTCGCTGAACGTGATCGTTTTGCGAAAGTTGTAATTAATAATGTCGTTGTTTTTCCTCTTCTCGCACGATCATCTGATCCAGAGATCAAGCGTTCCTCTTGATACACGTAAAACATGCACAGGGACAAGGATGTTACTTTAGCGAGTCGACTTTCGCGAAGTCGCCACGGCTAATCGCGCCCAGGCATCTCGGTTGTTCATCGTGCCTCGCAGCGTTCTGGATAAGGGTTTGCACGAAAAGAAAGCGAAATCGCAATGTGATCTCGGATACATCGGTTTTGAAGGCGGTCCTGCGTATATACAGGGTGTCCCAAGTTCCTTCACGCTTTTAGCAAGCTGTTTAATCAATTTTGGAGAGTTTTCTCTCAATAATAATAAAATATATCGTTTGTACTTTTCAATTTTAAGCAAATAAAAATCTAGAAATTTATTTATTATTTATGTGATTTGTATTAAAGCATAAGAATGAAAGTTAACATTTTGTTTATTTTATATTTAAGATATAAACTTAAAAAACTTTAACTTAAAATATTTTGGTAAAAATATTCAGTAATCAAAGATTTCAAAAGAGATAATGTCGAATTAAATTTTCTGAAAAGAAAATACGACTTATCAAAGAGATTTATTAAAAGGAATGGCGACTGATTTTAGTATGTTTTACCGTTAATTTTTGTGAAGAAAATATTAATTTCAAAGATTTCGTATACGTGAATATTTCTGAAACATACTGTATACACATGTATCAATCGGTCTTCAGGTTTTGAGGTGTGAACCGGTTTTCTCAGCTCAATTTTCGACCCAAGTTTCGAGTCTCTTTCAACCCTTTCTGTTCTGATGGAGTTCTTGCGCATCATTTTTGTCTCCCTCGATGGAATAAGCCAGGTTTTATTCAAGATACGACATGGTAGATAATGATGGTAGTCCAGTGCCCTTTCCAGTGTCAGATTTTATTTATTTCAGAGTGGGTTTTTGTTTCGTGCTAAATACTCCAGTATTTAAAAAGACGGTCTTCCCCGATTTATGGCCATCGTTGCTGCCTCTAAATTTGCTTCTTGCTCCTCTTTGTCTTTCTTGAATCCACTCGTGCGTTTCGCATGGATTCTTCAAGGATACTCATACTTCATCTGTCATCACCAGTATCTCGTTTTTTTTCCGAAAGATATGTCGGTCGTAGATTTAAAGAAATGATATTAAAATTATTGTATATATTACAGTAAAGATTTGAACGAGCGATAAAATCTCGAAATTTTTGTATTTTATTAACATTTTGTTTTATTCCATTTCAGATAAATATGGAAGCGGTGACCTCGACCGATTATGACTCTACAAATCTCAGCAGGAATTTTAATCAGGTCGGTTTCAATACCTATAATTATTCACAATTTGAAGAGAAGTATAAGCCGCGGCAGTTTTTGAAATACGGTGATGAGTATCTCGAGTATGGGCACAGGCTCGGCGCTAAGGAAAGATTCGCGCGTATGAAGTATCAGGATCATGGTCTGAAACTCGATCAGCGATACTCGCGTAGCCATTCTCAGCCGGAACGGCAGCATCACTTATCCCAGGAGACACGCTCGAAGTCTCAGGATTCCCGCGAGCTCACGTTCTATCAGATAGACCCGCCTGTGAAATCGGAAAATCCACGGCAACATGACAAGTCGCATCAAAAGCTGAAGAAAGAGCTGACCTTCTACGAGATCGATGGACTTCCATCCGGTCAGGAGAGAAGGGATAAGTCCGAGGTGTGCAAGGAGCGTGCCGATAAGGGTATCAAGTCTCAAGACAAGTCCCACGCCGATCAGGAGAAGCCGCAAACTGCAAAATATGGTAAGCAGAATCATCAGGAGCAACAGAAGACCTTGGCGAACGCGCCAGCGTCGGACTACCATCAGCTGAACCGGTCGCAGTCGGATCTCACGGAGTGTCAACTGCCGAATTACTGCGGGCACCGGAATAATCCGTACATCGATCCGCCCAAGTATCGACAGTTCGACAGGCCGCCGCGCTATCAGGAGGCTTCGTTGAAACCGGAACCGCCGCCCAAGTATCACGCCGATCCGCCTAAGTACGCCGAGGTATCCAGACGGCAGGACGACCTTAAGAGGATTCAGGTAAGCCGTAACATATAGCAAATTCTCGTTTGTTTGTAGAACTTGTAAGAATATATAGGCTACTACGAAATCTTACTCTAATCGATTATAAATATATTATAAAAATCGAAGTAATGATAAAATAATTACATCGTAAAATTGTATACGATATTTTCATTCTGAAATTGTTTAATGAACTAAATTATGATAGAGAGATCAACATCGCGAAGTAAATTTTGAAATAAATTGCGAATAATTGCTTTCTTATAAATAAATTCAACTTTTCTCTTGAAAAGCTGACTCAGAAGAAAGATTGTCAGCCGCTCTCGATCGCGCTCTACCGTGCTCCGATTTCTCGCTGGTTCACGTGGCGACGATCGGCATGTTAACGATGGAACGTGCATGAATCGTAGTACTACACGCCGACTACTATGTCGCGTTATCATTCGGCAGGAGGAGAGAGGCAGACGACAAGGTGGCGGTGGCGGAGGCGGGGGTGGCGGCGTCAGCGGCGGTGGTAGCGGTGGCAGTAATTCCAGCGCAGGAAGGGGGAACACCGGCACTCATGGCGCCGAGACGCCCTCTAATCTGGCCAGTATCACGCCGACCGCGCGAGAAGTAACACGCTCCACGATCGTGCGACAACGGATCTGCCATAAAACGTGCGACGGGCGCAGCAACAGCAACAACAACAACAACAACAATAACAACAACAGTAAGGAGAACCTGTTGCAGGAAGCCGGCGTTGATTGCGATTCCCGCTGTCACGTTGAACCGCCGAAGAGTCATCATCAGCATCATCACTATCACCATCAGCAACATCATCAGACTCGTGGAATCGGTGGTAGCAACGTTACTAGCGGTATCGTCGGTAATGTCTTTCCAGACGGTGGTAGCGGCTCGTACGGCGAGGTAACAACGTGCGACAAGTACAAGGCCATCGGGTCGGAGTCGAATCGAGGCGGCAACAGCGACGTGGTTCAAGGTCGTCCGAGCGAGAGACCCATGCTGAAGATCGAAAAGTTATCGGGCAAAGCCGCTCTGCACGGCGAGACAGCGGTCAGCAAGTGCGGCGCGGAGAGAATGAAGTCGACTTCGCAGGAGGTCGGCTACAACAAGCACGATGTCAACAAGGCGAAGAGCCACGATGTTGGGCACGGTTACAAAGTCGAGAATCTGCGTTATTACGGTGAGCTGAAGGGCTACGCCGACTTCAAGGCTTACGGTACCGTGGACAAGCAGCCGGCAGCCTTGCTGGTATCTGCGCACGAGAAGTCGCATCTTCTTCACGCGCCCACTTCGTGCGAGAAGGGCGACAAGTGTCACGGCAAGGCATCGTCTTCATCCGCGCAAACTTACAGCTTGGCCAAGATCGGTCAGTTGCAGGCGGAAAAGAGTCATCACGGCGGTGATCATTATTACCACAGATCATCGCATTCGAAGACAAACGTATATCAGGTGTACCAGGAGACCAAGTACTCGTACAACGTGAGCGGGGTGCCCGGAACGCCGGCGCAGGCCAGCGCAGCCGCGGCCTTCTTCGCAAGGTCAGTGTTCACTCAATCTAATACGATAGCATGTTACGATAGCGTGCCGACGACGCACCTGCTAACATATCTGACGCAAGCGTCCCAGTTATCGTGATTCTTCCTAATTCCCTAATTCTTCCGGTACCGCGAACTTTAACGAATATCGCATGTGTTTTTTTTTCGTAAAAATAGGAGATGTACGAGGAAATCGTGAAGAATTACATCTATGTGCAAATCTTTAATTTTTTTAATATTATCACTATTCGGTATTTTGATAATTTTATTAAGAAAAGTTCAGAAATTGAATGAATTATATTATCCGCAAATAATTTTAAAATTTGACTCTTTTTAATCTTTGCATTCAGCTTTAAATTGTATTAAATATCCATTTAATTTTAATTTATTACCTTTTTCTTTTCTTCTATTTCTCAAAATATACTTTTAAACAAAAATGAAAAATAATATTGCGTGAACATCCAATGCAAATTTAAAAAATTTTTGAAACGAAAATTCCGAACATTTAGCTGAATCGTACTCCTTTCTCGATTCAATTTTACTTGTTTTTGAAGACTTTGGATATCTCGGTATAACGATGTATGTCAACGGTTGATGGTTAATAAATAAGAATGAAAAGACGGAATTTTACTGAAGTAGTTCGATCACGCGAAAGTTTATCGCAATCATTACATGATTTTTGTTTGTTCGGAGAAATTTATACTCTCGTCTTATGTCGCGCGCGAAGCGATCAATTTACAAGACCGTAACCGTATGTACAGATCTCGTATTCCGTTAGCGTCTATCTATGCGTTTATATGTAAAAAGTCGAAGCATTTTTCATCGTTATCAGGTCTGGTTCTTGGAGCGTGAACGCAATCGAAAGCACTGCTCACGATACGTTGGGAAAAGCATTATTTATTGCGCGAATCGATAGCTTGTTTATTCGAGAAATTTGCAAACTCTAAGCTGGCTCAGCGAGTACTCTGAAATCTAACTTTAATTGACAAGAACTGCAACGCATACGCATCAGTAAACAACAGAGCAAAATTTGAACGTGTGCAAAAGCTTTCTCAACTTGTATTTTCCTCATGAAAGCACCACATCAAAGCTATACAAAGAATAAGCAATCTATTGTCCCACGCGTCGTCTTCTTACTCATTTTAAGCATGCGTCTCCGCCTTTTAACGCGGATAATTACGATTACGTGAGCACACAGCCGGCTGTAGAATGACATTTAGCTTTAAATCTCGTTGTTTCTTCCTCCTGTGAGTAGGTGCGAAAACTCGACTCTTCCGACTTGTTGGTCTTATAAAACGCATTTTCGTCGCGCCAAACCATTCCCCGCAAAGCACGCGTACGGGACTATCCTTCCTAGTTAGGCACGGTCTCGAGCTTTGATCTCGGTACGCGTATTTTCGACGTTCCCGTATGAAAGCGCGCACAGCTTGCGTGCGAGAGCGCGAGTATAAGCACGAGCGAGCGCGGATTGCATGTGGTTTACGTGCAAGGAGAAAGCTCTTTCTCTTTCTAAGGGTTCCGCGGTCACAGCCGTCTCTTCCCCTTAACCTTAGGCGCGACCTCAGCCCTTTAATAACCTTGCTCATAGCTCGTGGATATTGTAAAGCACAATGGCATTCTTGGCGGGGCCGCCTGCTCGTACATCCCGTCTTCACCTTTCCTTCCCTCTTTCTCTTTCGTTTTCGTTCGCTCCTCCGTTCCTACGTGTGTGCGTGCAAAGTGCGCGAATACGTGTGAGTTATTAGCAGCGGCTAATTACGAACTGCGCTTAATAACGATGTGCGTCGAGAATCGAAAGTTTTCTCTGGCCGGAATGGTGGAGGGAGTGAACGCTCAAGGGAGGTCTCTCCGGTTAGCGCTGGACTTCGGAACACCGGCAAATTATTCAAAGCGAATGGGACTGTCATTAACCGGATGCTCCGCTATCCATGCATATAATAAGCCCGGGCTTTCAAGCGGGCGCGACCGTGGCGGGTTTAGGCTTACGCGAGTTTTAATAGCGTTTTGGGCACAGTGATGATGTTGTCTAATCATCGAGATACCCGATAGGGATTCAAATCGCAATCGGCATGGCCAAATTAAACATGTGGTATACAGATTTGCCCTTTTATCTTTGTTTAACACATGCCCTCCCAATTATTTCACATATCAAAAGTGAATGTTGCATCCACTGAATTTTCTCTTTTTGAAATATAGCTAGTATCAGCTTTCAATATTTATTAAAATATTTTTTATTCGTTATAAAAATATCTTTCGCTTCTTTTCAATAACTGAATGCTGTTGAGCAAAACGAAATGATATTGTTAAAATAGAAATGATATTGTTAAAATAGAATTTCGCGCGTGTCTTTTTTTTTAATTAATTTGATAATTTGTCAAGAGTAATATTTTTATTTTTACTTTTACTTTTCTATGCCAGCAATGTCGTAAATATTGTAGCTACGATGCGTAGTGATGTATAGCATGCACTTACAAGTCAGTTACCAGTTCGTCATTAACGTATAATAGCATATAGCGGGCGCTTAAGCGATCGTGCTTCGTGTTCCAATGGTTTCAATACGTTCGTGTCGAGACAGTGGCGCCTGTTCTGCACATACTGTCTATTTAATACCTTCTTCTTTTTGCTCTTTAACGATTCCTTAGAACGGACAGTAGTCTCATAGGAAGTTGTTGTGTGACGAGAATTGAAATTAATCGTGTTTCGCGCATACATTAATAATCGCTTTTAATTCTTTATAATGCTAATTGAACTACAAAATTAATCATTTTTATTGTAATGTAATATAATTCATACTCTATTAATGTCAATATTAATTGACATTTCTAGATACATTAAATGTTAAGTAGATACAAATTTAATATTCATGCAAAATTATATTTTGTAACTAGCAGTGAATATCATTAGATATTTTTTTTGTAATAGAGAGCGTGATATGATGACTGCTTTAAGATAATGATATATTTATTTTACGGATATAAGTCATATTTTAAAATTATTAGATTTTCCAGAACACTTTTCAATTTTTCAACCATTTTTAAAATTACTTTTGATACTCTATCGATACCAACGTGAAAGTAAATTTATTTGTTTATTTAAATATTTAGAATATTATTCTGATAAATCAACGAATGTTGGTGAACTTGTGAAATTCGCGTATCCTTTTGATTTCTCGAAAATAATCAATCATTTCATTTTAAGCATTTCCTCGCTTTTCAAATCGGATGTAAATCCGTTTCGCGTGTAAACGCGGTGTCGAGTTGCCAAGAGTGGCTGCGCTTTTTTTTCAAATTTTCTCGCAGCCGAACACCGATGGAGGTCGATTTCCCGATGGGCTTCACCGTAGCCTCTCGTAAAGTTGAAATTTCAAAACTTTCGCATCGGAGTTACCTATACGAAGCACGGGGCAAATAAAATTGACCTAGGTTGCACATACTCCTGGCGAGGAAGAGGGAAGGGAAGGGCAAGAAGAGAAGTAGAGAATGCGAGAGAATAAGGTGAAACTGAAGGTGGTGGGCCAAGTCTAGCCGTATTGTTGGCTGTCGTGATTTTATTGCCCCTTTATATTGCTTCTGCAATACTCCTTTCTCTTTCCTCTTCTCTCTCGTACCACGCTCATTTCCTTCTCCTCATCTCACCTTAAGTCCGTCGCTGTCTCTCACTTCCGCCCCCGGGATCGCGAGAGCGATTTTTACGAGGCAGCTCGTCTCGCGTCTCTCCCGAGATGCAACCTGCCCGCTCGCCATTCCTGAAAATTGCAATCTCGGGGATCGCGATAGTCGGAATCGCTCGTCGTAATCGAGAAACGGGAAATGATATCGAGCAAGAATGCGGATCGCGACCGTAATTCAGAAACTGTGCAAGTAATCGTTAAAATTCTCGCATCTTGGAAGAAACCGGGCTTTGCGCCCCTTTGTCGCCGCTTATAAACATATTTTGCTTCTCTTTAGTGCGATTGTTGAGTCGAAAAATTATCATAAGAATGTAAACGTTATGCGCCTAACTGGCCATTCGGAGGAGCGGGCGGGATTTTACTTGTTCGCAAGACATTGAAGAAACGGGGGATCGTCGTCATGGAATCGCGGAAAAGGAAGAAAGCATCTTCGAATTTTTCTCCGAACGAGGCGCGCGCGCACTTTACCCTATACATATTTATAGCATATAGGATTTTGTCTTCGCTCTCGAGGCTCGGCGTGGGCAACACGATAGCACGCTGGTATCCTATTAGACGTACTCGGATAACCCTTAATTAGGCAGATGGGATGCGAGGGACGAAACGTAAATACGCGCCTGCATACATATTGCTCGTGGAAACGCGTATCCTATTTAATTTGAAAGCTGAGGAAAGATCGTTATCTCATTATGTGCATGGTATATCGCGCTTGTGAGCGGCGATAATTATTAGTGTGAGAATAAGAAACTACGTGTGAAATTACTCAATAGAGTACAAACCCATTGACATAAAAATTACAACAAAATGTACTTTGAGAATATAAAGTTATATCATACAATAGAGTCAATATAATATATTTGAAGGGGCTTTTCTCGATGAATATCTTTTTATCTTTAAGAGAGAATTGTTATTATTGTTTCTAGAGATTTATTACACGTGCATACAATACACATGCACAAAATATCTTAGATATATCACATTTCTGTTTAATTTCTCAATTTTCAAATCGCAGATTAATATTGATTGCATCATCTGATTTGTGCAATCGCGCATGTTTTTTAATGCCAAATCCATAAACCGTGAATAATTCTTGCGACCGCTTATTCATCATTCGACAAGCAGCCGAAGTCTGCGGAATGACCCGTTATAGTAGTCAACAACGACTCTACCGACAACCCCGAATACATCCTGTAGGTCACCAGTGATCCCCGGACTCTTCGTTCAACAGGTAGCGCTCTCTCGTAGCCCGAGTTCGTCGGCGACCCAGCCCTCTCCATTATATTCATATCATGTAAATGCGCCCTACCGCGCTTCGGTCGACTCCTATTTTCCACCCTTGTGCCAAGTCAGACGTAAAGCTGTACCAAGTGAAAGAGAGGAAAGGAAAGAAAAAAAATGAAAGAAGAAAGAAGAGAGAGAGAGAGAGAGAGAGAGAGAGATGAGTTCGAAAGAGAACAAGATGGGAAATGTTATCTCCTGCTTTACATTTATTCTAATAGGATAATACCAGCTGTCTTGACATCCGGACGTGGCGTCTCGTTTGTTGTAATAATTCCTCGGTTATATTCCCGTTGCGATACCATTCGATTATCTCCGTCGTTGACGATTTGTTTTCTTATATCTCCTTCTTTACCATGTTCTCTTTTTACAGTTCGTTCGCGCGTTATAATTAAAGAGGCAAGTGGATGGTATATTACATTAATGATCTCTGCTGGTACATTTATAGCTTATCGGATTTAAAAATTAATCGATAGTCTCAATATGATCAGTGAATTAATTTTCCAACTGATCTAATTTCTCTCGCGGCAAAGAGGCAATTAAAAATTATTTAAAATAGCATTGTGCTATCTTTATGTGATAGTTAACTGTAGCGGATGATTATGGTAAAAGCGTTTGAATACAAAAATTTTTCTCTCTTTTTCTTTTTTTTATTTTAAATATTTAATAATTTTATTATGATCTTTTTTCTCTCTCGTAATTCCGTTAATATCTTTATATTCTTTTCTTTAGATTTTTATTATAGAGTTATCTGTGCTTATCATGTATTATCTTTCTCCATCTTCTTTACGTAGTACTCTGAAAGGATTTTCGCTTTAGCGATGTATACACACACGCGCGCGCACGCATGTATATCCACACATATACATATGTACATACATACGTTATTCATGGAAATGTCAAGGGAAATGTCTCAACCATTTGAAAGCAATTTGATTCTTGAAACATATTGTTAAACACAATATTCAAAACACTTATTTCTCATTGAAGATTTACTTACTTTCGATTGTGTATCTCGCACATAGTAATCAATAGTGTTAATAATTAATTGATTAAAAAGCCGAGAAGAATATTTGAATACTAACAGTTTTAATTTATCATCAGAGTAAAAAGATTTCAACGTCAGTGAGCTTTAATTTTTTTAGTTATCTATTCTGGTTATTGATTATTTTCTCAGATGCTAAATAGTTTTGTAGTAGACCATAGTTTTGTGTGTATTAATTATGATACAAATTATTTTAAATTTATAGTATAATCTCGAAGTGCTTAAAAGTTTATTGCTACATAATACATTTTAAAGAAAATAAATTTTGAAAATACTTGGAATTTAAATTGAGTTTTTTCCAAGTTTACTGTTAAAGTTTTTTATAATATTAAGTTGATCTCCGCGAATATTGTAATTGTTTACAATATTAAAAGCTGTTTTATCACCTCTCATCGGCTTTTGAATTCTTATCGCGCCATCAGAAATTCTTTCTGTGATTTAAAAAACATTTTCATCATCTTTGTTGTAATGTAAAGGCATTAATGACGCTAAGTATGCGCACTCTGCAAGTCGTTAAGCAGCTGCATGCACGAGTCCACGAGACGTCGTCGCCAACTCTTTTTCGGTGCTCCGATTGAGACCTCGATTTCGCCAATTAGAGGTGAAATGCCTGCATTACGTCGATTAACCAGCGGCATCTTAACGAGTTTCACGGCCGATTATTAAAAGCCGATAGCTCGTTGAGAAGACGACCGGTCCATGCATCAAGCGCATGTGGGAAGCCACAGTTTGTAATTACCCTGCCGGACGTACGTGCATATGTGAGCCAATGTACAGGCAATTATGTCACACTTCGGTCCCGATATTACTTTTCAATTTGATATTGCCGACGTCGATGGATGCGCCCGGTTACTTTGACGCTCGGGCCGTATATCAGGCTTTTTTGCACTGGATGCCAATTAACATGTATCTGCGTGTGCGCGGACGACCATGATTAGCCAGTTAAAGTGCTACATTGCGGATATTGAAATCGCACTTTAGACGATGGATGCGAGAAAACAGCGAACGTGTCATTTGCCAGTGCATCCGTATTATCAAATCGTATAAAAAGGAGGGCGCTTTGATTTATTATTATTTTATCAACATGTTGTAGATTATTATAACGTTAAACAGTTACATTTGTTTTACAAGTCTCTGAAAAGTGATGAAACGTCAGAAAGCCACAACACTTCTTATAGTGATTTTAGATCAAGTCTTAAAACATTCGTTTTAAAATATACGGCAAATATTTAAGCAGATATTTCGAATATCAGTATTTTTTAATATCTCAGAGATTCAACTTTTTATAACAATGCTCTTCCTTCTTTAAAATTCTTATTGCGTTATATATGAAGTGAAGAAATGTGCGTACGATCGATCAAGCGACTTGACGCAATTCAAATGGCCTTACCGTTGTATCGAGAGATTTTCGTACGTGCGCGTGAGCTCTCATACCTGCCCGAGACTATCGGGCTCGCGTGAGCGTCATTAGTTATCCAGCATTATGGCCGAGGAACGATTCGAATCAATTTGGAGGTTCGTAACCCCGGTTACGGGGGGTCCATGGCCGCTTCATATATCACTGTGGCCAGTGGTCGAAAGGCGGCGGGCAAACGGTAGGGAGGAATTCTCTCTCTCAGATTTCGGTCGTTACGTGTTGTAAAAAAAAGAGAGAGAATGTCACGCGCGGGCATGATATTCTCTTTTTATCAGCTCAATTAGATTGCGTGCAATTTTACACTATAGAATATGCGATGAGACGTTTTATATCCGTCTTGTCATCGTGACCAAGTGTGATATCGTCAAGTATTGTATATCGTGTCGTAGATGCCGGAAATCGATCAGAGCGACGAATGTGCCACGCTGGAATGTTGAGCAATTTTTCGCGCGAATAGCTCTGCAAACACGAATATCTTATACATGATTTGTTATACCGCCCAAAAGGTTTACAGTGATAGATCGGTAAACCTGCGCGATGAAGCAAAGACGAGCGTGAATTTCAAGAGAAAGAAATGTGGCTGTAAAGTTATTGATAATTTATATATTGATTATATTTATATATATTATATATATGATTTTTTTAATTATCGATGATGATTATTTGTTTAAAATTCAAGCGGAGCGGAGAAAGAAACATGGCTTTGGCAATGCTAATTGCATTATATTTATGCTCTCGCACAAAACAATTTCATATAAAAGATTATTAACAGTTTATCATGTTTTTTACATTCTGATTGTAATGTATAATATTACGAAACTCATCCTCACATATTTCAATAATATTCTCTTTTATACAATGAGATATTTTTCTACAAAAAAAAACATGGAATCCGCGAGTAAACAATTTCGATCTTCTTTTCACGCTTTATGATTTTTTGACTCGGCATCACTGGCATTTAATTTAATTCTGCCGTTAGAGCTGTCGCCGTGGCGAGAGCCCGCGTACGACCATTTCATATTCCTTCCTCTCGTCGGCATTTTGTCACGCGAGCAACAATCCAATCGATAAACAAATATAAACGAGCACGAGTGAGCGCCGGCGGGTGGTTGTCAGCGAAACGCACGAGCGGGACGTTCTAGGCCGGGGAATAAAAAATATATATGCGTACCATATACGCGCGAGAGTCGTTGCGCGTAGAACTTTTAATTTGCAAAAAGCACAATGCCGAACCATAGTTTCGATGACTCGTATTTCTAGACAAATGTGTCCGCCGGCATTTCGACGAGTTGTTTTTTGTAACTTGCACTGTTATTTGTTTGCTTTACAGTAGTTTGCAAACAAGCTTCTCGTCTCTTTTTTTCCATTCGTTCCTACGTGCCCTCCAATAAATTTTTATATATATATAGAACATTCACGCTTTCAAGTTCATAAAGATCAATTTTGTTTAGTTTATCTGCCTTAGTAAATAATCGAATGCTTGATGCGATTGACCGAGATTTATGCAAAGTTTGATATTTCGCGATGTTTTTTTTAACTGATTTTTTTTTAACTCAATCGATTCAGTGGAGTAAATATTTTCCGCTGATCAACCTCAGCTCAGATTTAATTGGTTCGCATCTACTCTATATGTTGGAAATGAAAAAGCCGTATCTGTTTGTGAATAGGAGTTTGCAAAAGGAGTCTCATAAAATATCATGGCGATGCCATTAATAACACGAGACGAGAAATGCGCTTTGTGGCTGCGAGCACGCAGTCAGTTTCAACGATTCGCCGCATCGAGTGTTTATATTTTATGCATGTACGTTCTTTTACGCACGCAGCATTTACACTGGATATTTTATAATATAGCGTCGAAAATTCGAGTTTTGCCTCTCGAAATGGCCGCCATGAGATATCATCAAATTTTTTTAATATTCAAGAAAATCCGATCATGTAATAGAACGAATTTCTAAAATGCGCCAATTTTCGAAATATCCACGTCCTTCAAAAATATTCATAGACATTTATCATAGATATTAAAAAAAGGAAAGAAAAAGAAAAAAAGCTTGAAATATGATTTGTATTTGAAAAAAAATATAAACATATTTTATTATATCAAATGCTACAATGTATTTTAAAGAAATTATTTGTCCCTCAAAATTCTAGGCGTCGTGCACCTGCGTTGTGCTTTGGTAGACTTTAGATCCAATTATAGATGCCGACAGGTAGACGTATCCCGCGAAACACAATTTTTCTATCTCTTGAAGTTTCTCTTTTCATGATTTTATGGTGCATCCGCTTTGTATATCGTTGAGCTGCTTTTTTATAATAGTTTTCCGACTGCCGTTTTCGCTTCGTAATATTACCATTTTAGAGATTCAATTATAGATTTCAGACCATACCATAGAAGAATGGAAAAAATACGTCGATCAATCAATGCATCTCAATTTTCATGAAAATCCTATGATTCTTATAATTTTTACTCTAATGTCTTACAATAGATTACCATTTTTGTGTTGTATATAGTGCTCTTTACATAGCACGATATATTTTTACATTTTGAATGATTTGATTAACATTTTGAGCAATTAAAACGATAGAATCTGCTTACAAATATTATTTATTTCGCAAAATTTCACGTTAATAAAAAATGTATGTAAATAATTATATGTAAACATATAATTTGACATTCATATTTTTTCCACACATCGAATACGATGTTTGGTGAATAAACTTAGTGTCAGATGTTTACCGATTTCGATATTTACCGATTATTCGCCAAATAAAGGTGTGAATACGAAGCATAATATTCGACAACGTTTAACAAGCCTCGTACGAATTCTCAATGAACTGCGTAAATAATAATCGAAGTACCGGAATAATTAGCGGAATAATTAATCACAGTTAATTCAGCGTGAAACATGTAGACTCTCCTCATGCGCCACCGATCACCATCGCGAATTACTGTCGCCTCTAAAAATAAACACGTATGTTTCTGCAACAGTAATGTGTTCGGTGGCAACGATTTTTTTATCGCTCTATAACACGATCGATTCCATCTTTTTCTCTCGATCCGGAACACCGCGTAACGGACGACGATAAAATGTGCCGCACATGCTCGCGCGCCGGTAATCGCCACGACAAAATAACGAACAGCTCAATTAGACGCATCGTAAAATGCAAATGTATGCGCGTGCCGTTTCCGAACGTGCTAGGTAAGCTTTTCTTGCGCACACGTGCATGTGTACGTGTGTACTACGTGCGACCACGTCTCGACTGTGAATACGAGGAGCATAAGTAGAAAAGTCGTCCGTCCGGAACCGAACGGACGTAATAACTTTAATTGTTAATTAACGCTAGCTTTGCGTCGGCCGCACCGTGGAGCCCTATGCCCCTCGAATATTACCCTCGACAGACCGGCCCTTTGTTCTTTGTCTTCGACAACTCTTTGCAGATTCGAATGCTCTCTCCTAAATTTCCAACTGCGTTTCGTCGCGAGATAATTAATCCCGTTGAATTTAATTACACCGGCTCCGCAATACGTTTATGGCGGATGTTTGTGTTTTTAATTAGTGCAACTCCCGCTCATCGTGTATACTCGCAAGATATCGCACGCATCGTGAATTTTAATATAATATAATTCGCGCAGCTCGTTTCATGCAGCGTATTCGTATTCCGCGTTTTTGTCGAATGTCGAATCTTACATACATACATCTCTAAGCCGATATTCTCTCCAATATTCTCCAATAAATCAAATTATTTATCGGAGATTGAGGATTATGAACTGAAAATTAAATTTCGACTAATCAGATAACTTTAATCAGATAATTTTAATCCGTTTTACTCTAATTAGCTGAATTCTAATTTCCAATTCACAATCTTCAATTTCCAATATTTAATCTGATACGGGTTTTACACGAGATATTTTTCAGTCGAAACTTAGTGCGCGAGCGCAAAATTTTGCTTTGCCTCTTTGGCACGTACTTAAAAGGGCTTCCTTTTAATGAGAGAAGAACTGAGTATACTATAAAGCAACTCTCCTTATTGTCGTGCTGTCACGAAGCAGTCACTTTTTGTTACCTCTCCTCGAGATTACAAGAGTGCGCTTAATATTGCCGTTTTCTTCTTGGCCGACAAGTCTATGTTGTCACTTAATAATAAAAAGAGAGAAGTTTCTTAATCTTTATTGTCGGCTGAATATTTTTTTTTCTCTATGAAATTGAAGTATTATATCATAAAATGTAGTTCTCATTAATAAAACCAGTTATAATCTTTTGTCCGTAGCATTAAAATTTTTACGTTTTATTGCATCACACAAATCAGTGACAATAAGATGCGATGAATTGGTAACGATATCTTTTCTTTCGTCGCAATTTGCTGCTATGAATGAATATCGATTCATAATCGATCGCGTGCATTGACGTATCACAGTGTAAGCTAGAGTGTAAGAAGCTATCGCATAAATAGGATTTGTCAAATGGTCCGACGTAAAAAGAGCCGATCGTGCAGAACTCCTGCAACGGCGACTCTTTGTGTGAACTCAATAGTCCATTCATCATCCTGGCTACTCGA
This sequence comes from Tetramorium alpestre, assembly GCA_021460005.1. Taxonomy (NCBI): domain Eukaryota; kingdom Metazoa; phylum Arthropoda; class Insecta; order Hymenoptera; family Formicidae; genus Tetramorium; species Tetramorium alpestre. The sequence continues at coordinate 419,180 of JAJVSH010000035.1, read as the reverse complement.
TCAACGCCTAGTACGCGCCATTTTCATGAAGAAAATGGCGAAGAGAGTGCGGATTACGTCGCCCAGTCAGACCTTTTACAACATCAACTTATCACTTCATAATAACGTGACTTAGGATATGCAAATATAAAATACAATGGATGTGTTTAGAATTAAAATTATTTCTTTTGTACGTGAAATCGCAAACTGAAATGAAACAGTAATTTTGTTGAGATCATTTGAAAGTGATACCAAAGCAACTGGGACTTTCAAAATATTAATATAAAAATATTATTATATATTGTTTGTATCTTAACATCTTAACTAACTTTAATTAAAACCCGAAATTGCTCAATTTGGCCGTTTCACAAAAACATAGAATGGTTCAATCCCAGTTTAATCTTTGCGTGAAACGAAATTCGCACTCTTTCGCCACATGGATGCCTTTTTGCTCGTGCTGTGTGAAAGAACGTCGCGATTTCTTTTTCCCCGCATCTCTCGTAACTTTAACGATTGTACGAGATAGGAAATATTAAGAGAGAAGCCCGTAGCAGAAGACAGACTGACTCCTTCAGCGATTCTCATCACATTCGCAGCTATATACTTCACAACTCACTTTGCCCTCGGAATTGCTTTCATTTGGGGGTAGTAGTGAATATTTGAGCAACAAATGGTACATTTTAAATAATTTCACAGTTAGATTTTTTCGAATAGCAAAAAGAACTGTTATAAACTAATTAAACTTTATATAAATTAATTTCACAATCCATATTTTTTTTTCTTAAAACAGGTATTTTTGGTACATAATTTATCTTTTTTTATTTATTTTTAAATCTTTTTAGTATCATAAAGTCAAGTTCATATTCATAAGAATTTACAGAATCTAAGAATATAATATTAATTCTAACGATTGGATAGAATGATTTATACTGAAGGAACGAAGAAGTATCAGAAAGTTTCGAAAGTATCGAAACGACCGGCCGGGCGTATTAAGATCTCATTTGGCGTCGAATCGCTATATCCTGATGGATCGCTTGTCGATTACGTGGTCTAATCCGGGATCGCATGACTGCGACAATCCGGACTCGCTGCGGGGAAATAATTTGTCATTCCGGTCTCGTTCGTGATCCTCCACCTCTAAGATTTCGGCGATCGGCTCGGCACGTCGTAAACATTCGCTTTTCGTGCCTCGCGATACGGCGATACATCTTCCTCATGGCTACACCACCGTGCCCGTCACTGCATTACGCCGGGGTATAGTATCTCGTAAACAAAATGGATATGAAAAAACAAATACCGAATAAAAATCGCACGACACAATATGTCGCACATGGATGATGGATCACGCGGCCCTTTTCAGCCGCTTTCTTGGGAACTTGGTATCCAATATCACGTTCCTAAAGACTCATTTTCACGTGCCAACGCGTTAAGGAAACTTTTGTCGTGACATTAGATCTATAGATATACATTGTTACGAACCTGAGTCTCTGATCTTCGCGTTACTATGAGAAATATGGTCAACTCCGTACGACAGTTTATAGATCATCAAAACTTTGTAAACGGCGCAAGGATGTAAGGATCATCTTTACCACGTGTTCAGCCATTGCAATTTGCATAGTGCTGAAGCGATTATATTTTTCCGGTATAACGTCCATATAATAAAAAAGATGAACGCATGGAACGTTATTAGTAAAGTTTTAAAATTAATGTTTACTTGTATTTGTGGTTTTTTTTGGACTTCGGATATGGTAATGATTTTCATATGCTCCATTAACGTGCACGCGTGCATGCGTGCGTGCGTGCGTGCGTGCGTGCGTGCATGCAAGAGTGCGTGCGTTCGTTCGTTCCCGTTTCGATGCATCTCGGACATTGAGAGATGTCGACTCTCGATACGGCAAGTATGTATTATATACGCGGACGGCCACGAAAGCGCCGACCGTTTCCGAATGCAGATTGCGACTGCCGCACGTGTGTCGACTCAGATCTCGAAGTTCGGCTACCCGGAAGGACAAGTCGTCCTTTGTGGTCTGCTCTGAGAGAGGGTCGTGCCTCTCTTCTTTTCTCTTCTCCGATATTCTTGAAAGTTGCGCGCGCGAAAAGGACGAACGGACAGCTCGGACCGACGTGTGATTAAGTTTAATTTTGAGTCTCGGGAAGACGCCGAATCTCAACTTTCTCGCGGAAGTTTGCTCCCTTCGCTCGCAGACGTATCCGAAAGTTGTAAAGTTGTCTATTCTTTTTATTTACTTGAAAATTGCGAAGCTTTTCACTTGTTATTTTTTCGAAATTTACCAAACAAGTTCTCTCGCGCGATATACTTTTCTATTTTTCGATAATCTTGTGCAGTATCTTTTCATAATATTTCTAGATGGATAACATTCGTCTGAATTTTTTAAATTTTTATGTAAATATAGTTAAAACAGTTCTTTTCTAGTGAGAAATAACTTGCGTTGATTAATTTTCATATCAAAGTTATAATAATTATAATTATTATATTTAGATTATAATATAACAGATATAAATAATATAACAGAATTATTATCTGTGCGACAATTAGATAATGATCTTCTTTTTCATAGCAGCATTATTATAATAAGACATACTTCTCTCTTATCTATCGGTAAGCACGCGTATCACAGAAAGGAGAATCATGTAAATGCTCCTGGATCGCCGGATTAGAAATCGAGTATTCTCATGCGCGTACGTATCTTCCCTCGAGTGCTATTAAAGTCGACGATTCGCCAATTAGAAATCTCGCGTATATCAGTGGCACACGAAGCAACGTACGTGCCGCCGACGTTACCACTATTACTACTGCTATTATGTGCCGCTACCACTATTACTCGGATCGTTATTTTGATAGTCACGCGAGAGTTCCCCTCCTCCTCATCTCGTTCGAGTACCCGCATCCACTTTGCGTTGTGAGTATTCTTGTACACGTATTCTCTGCGTATCGAAGAAAAACGTATCGCCCGCAACCCAATGACCTCCGTATCATGACAATCTAATCGAAAAGATTATTCATGGGCTCTTTGAAGCTGGGCTCTTTAAAATGTCAAAATTATAATTATATAAAATGTCAATTATAATTAAATAAAATGTCCAATATTTTTCTTTTTTTTTACGCATATAACAATGATATAACAATCGTTTATTCATTTGAATTAAAGAGATTAGGAAAAGTTTAATATATACATATATATTTCTCTGTACAAATTACTTTAATTATTTATTGAACTACTTTCTAAAACTCTTAATATAATAATAAATGCCTCTTATCTCTTCTTATCTTAATAGGTTCTTTTTATAAACTTAAAAACCAAAAATAACATCAAAGATAACAATGTGTTAGATTGGCATTTTAGGACAATTTAGTTTAATGGTTTTGGATATAAGTAGATATATAAGAGACACATTTAGGTTAATGGACTTTAATTTAACGTAATTTAGCTAAGCCCCTATGATTCTCCATGTAACTTTCACTCTTCGTTTTCTCGAAATTACAGTGGTGACTATATTACATTTATCTGTACGACTTATTCGTTGGCTTTTTAATAATAGTTTTTATCTTTTGTGCGTGCAAATAAGAATCATTATATTTTTGAGATTTATTATAAAGCTACCTGAAATTTTATCTGAATTCCTATCCAATGAAAAATAGAGCACCCGGAATTTTTGTATGATACATTGAAACTAGCTCGCTGTGCTATACCTTTTGCAATTCTAACTCGGAACTTCGAAATAGCGTTTTTTTCCCGTTCACACAAAAATGTCACGTTTCCATATAACAACGACGTCAAACGAAAGATGATTAGCAACGGGTAAAAAACAAGAACCGAATGTACGTAAATGAAAGGGCGAACGAGCGAAAAAGAGAGAGCACATTATACGCGCGAGCGAGAATCTACAAAGGAATAAAGGGAATAGCGTCGCAGGGAATAATGTTGCGGGGCGAAGTTCGCTCTAATATACTGGTAAGATAGAATAAATAGTGCTCCGAGTTCCATTGGACTCCCACACGTATCCAAAACCAAAGGCGGGGATAAATCCATTTTGTGCGACCGTGGAATACAATATAAGCGCTTTCTGACAGATAGTTCGTCCCCTCGAGCTGAGTTTTTGCCGTTCTCCGTTCTCGCTCCTTCTGTCGACCCTCCGTTTACTCGCGTCGGAACTTTTGGCTAGTCGGAAAAGTCATGTAGAATAATACGGTTGACGTTCTTATTACGTGTCCGGATACTATGGAATTAGAATTGTATAGATGGAATTATTTAGACGCCGTATCGCTCGTATCATACAGATACATGTACAATTTTTTTCATTCATAATTTTCTGTTCATGTAGATACATGTTATTGGATATATACAATTGGAAAAATTTAAACATTCAATCTATTATTTTTACAATTGCTTGTTAGTTTTATGATAACTGCATAATTTTACGTAAACTTTTTTCTTTTTATTCATTACGCAGATAATAACTTGCAGGGTAGTTGGTGTTTAATTGCCATCTTAAAATAATTCAGAACACATATTTATTAAGATTAAATTGATCGCACCATGCAATCCTGCTACATGAATTATATCGTAATTTCTCAACGGGATACTTTCGCGATAATATCGCGTTTCGTGAAAACGTGGCTTAATTTGTGGAGCACGCATTACATAACAAAGTCAGTGAAAAATATTCACAGGTGAAAAGTCGATCCAAGTCGACGCGTCAAAGTGGCACCCTGTACTTAAATCGTTTCTCTTCTGGTTCGTATTCGTTAAAGAAACGTTAAGGATGCCTTTCTTTCACATCGTAACGGATCGAGCTGCCGGCGCTTTATTCCATTTCGTTACATCGGAAATTAGGTATGCGCATATGCTCGAGGAAGTCGGTAATAGAAGATGTACCGGTAAACACGGAGTAACGAAGCTTCCGCTTCAACTCAACCTCCGGGACAAGATAGGCGGCAGGAGGGATAGGCGGGTGATACTCTACGGCGCCTGTTTATACTTGGAGGGACGAAATAAGTGAATAAATTTAATGGCGCCCTCGGTTATTCCATTACTTCGGGCGCCGATAAAATTGTATAGAGATACGGATATCGTGGACAACTTCTCCGCCACAATTTCACGCAAATATTCCGCATACTAATATACAGTGAAATACGCCACGACGAAAGGTAACCACTCTACGCCTCTCCCCCGTCTCTCCCCCGTAAAATTCAATTAAAGCGCGATCTATAATTTTGTAACGGGTCTGCGTTTTATCGACATTTTATATAACAGTGAATATAACAATTGGAGCATATTTGTGGAAATTAGAAAGAACTTCATTTCCATCGATGTATAAGCAGCTTTTAAATTTAAAATTTTATTAAAATGGGCGAAATACGTGCAAATAAATTTCATATTGTAAAAATCAATGTTTGTAAAAATCAATGATACGATAAATTATAGAAGAGAAGCGTAATTAATTATATTTGTAATGGATAAAAGCAGCGATCAGGGAGAAGCAAAGAAAAGAGAGAGAGAGAGAGAGAGAGAGAGAGAGAGAGAGAGAGAGAGAGAGCCGCGATAGGGAGATATCGATATTTCTTAAACGAGCTCACGCTCACCTCTCTCTCTTTCTGTCATGGCGTGACGTTATCGCTTCATCGTGTAATATTGTAATTATACTGCTGTACGTCACGAAAGGCTTGGCGAGTTACCGAAAAAAATATGGGGCCACGAGTCGTCCCGGTGAACGATGGTTACGTTATCCCAATCGTGGCCCCACATTTTAGAATTTCGAGGACGTGCGTGACTTATCCGCTTTCTCGCGCGCGCATAAACCAGTATTACTCGAGCTTATTCTACTTGGGTTTATTGGATTTCGTGTGATTAACGCGGATGTTAATTATGCAATGTTCTTCAAAAGAACACTTGGGAGTTTATGTCTCTACACATTAGAATTCATTTGCATTTGGAATTATTTTATAAATCTAATTTACAATGAAATTTTAATATATAGAAACATATTTGCAGTTTTATGTCATAATTAAAAAATAAAAGCAATGCTATCTATATATATGTATGTTATTTCTGCAATTATTTGATGTAACGTTTTTATCCTCAAAAGGATATGAAATATCAGACATCAGATATAAAATATTTTCTATCTATTTCTGGGTATATAAAATTGATGTCCGGAAATTAGTTTAATTTCAGTAATTTTGTTTATTAGAGTGATTGAAGATGACTCCTATGCGTTAAAGGTACACAAAAGACATGTGCTCTTCGTAATCGAATGTAGAATTGCATGTTTAATATGTTAGATAATTATCATTAAATAGAATTTAGAACAACGCGTAGTGCCTTGTTCCCGGATTCTGGGAAATGCATATTCCAAATACGTAAACCAATAGAATAAGTACACAGGATTTTCACACGAAATTCGCATTTTATTCTCAATAGTTCTCGAAGTCTTTCTTTCCGATGTGAATCGTATAAGAAGCGTAAAAAGACGTTTATTTTTTCACTGCCCTCGTTTCTTTCTTCATATATTGCGAGTTGATATGAGAATAATTTTCATTTCCCTGCGCGTTATCCGTCAACCGCGGCAAATTAATCGTCTGGAATCCATCGATCCGGCTGTATCTGTCCGTCTATCTCGATCTCTTAATCACGCGACACACCGCGTTTCTCTGCGCGCATTCACATGCGTCGTCCTCCGGGCAGCGTAGCGCCGGCTTTATCTCAGATGGAGATTGGCTTCGGACCGAGTCGTGTGTGTCGGGTTGACAATGTTATGGATCACCGGGGGGGTGCGTACGTGCGTGCGTGCATACGTTCGTGCGTGCATGCGTGCGTGAGAATGTGCGTGCATGCATACGTGCGGGCGAGTGGACGGGCATGCACGGACCATCCGTGTAAGCATTCATATAACGGTCCGACTGAGTCCGGCCCTCTTTCGTCCTTCTTCAAGCACGGCGTGCTCCTTTCGAGCCCAGTCCCTTATGGGAGATGGGCGCCGCCACTAGGTCAGATGGAACGAACACGACGCCTTGTGCCGCTGTCGCTACTACGGACTGCTGGACCACCCTCCGGGTGATCGCTCAGCCTTGGTTTTACACTGTGTAACAGCACTTTGTAACATTTATGGCTACACCTTTTAAATTTAGATGAGAATATTAATTTAGAATCGGAATGACATAAAGCCTTTGTCCATAATATAACAATATCATTAGATTTTCCTAAAAAAAAATTTGTATTAGTATTATTATAGTTTTAATATTATTACAATCGTATTTTTTTCTCGATTGTTTTCTTTAATTTTTATTTTCGTTATTGTGCTTTGTATAAATTTTTATTTATTTTGTTCTTATTATTCTTGGGCGTTATTTAAACTTTTATATGCTTTCGATAAATTATGACTACGAAACACAGATTGAAGCTCTCTCCGCGCTTCTTTACATTGGAATATTTTTTATTAACCGCGAAAAGTCGTCCCGCATGCATTCGTAATGCTTCTCGCACATGTCAGCGCACTTTCATCGCACTGTGTTTTCTTAGTGCACAGTGCGGTGCTGTGTCCTTAAACATGTTTGCGTGCTCCCACGTGCACTTGTACGGCCGCGTGCTCTTTCTCTCCCTTCCTTCCGCGCCATTGTTATATCGCTTGCTAACACGACATTAATACATTCGGGAAGAGTTATGAGGCGGCGACATGCTCAATTCGGGGCAGGAACTTTTTAGGACTTTGAAAAATCACCCCCGTACGCTAAAAGCGCTAGAGATTAAAATTAAATCGGAGGGCATTCCCCCATCGTCGGTAGTTGAAACCGCCGTATTCGTCGCCATTTGTCCTTGTCCCGCGTGTGCGTGCGTCGGCACGATTTTTCGCCAATAATTAAGCGCCATTAAATTCCACCGACGTCAATCAGTTTACTGCATTACGTTATCGGCATTTACCTTTAAAATCCCATACGAGCGCGGGCGAAAATTATTTATGACCCTGCTCCATAACGTACAATACGAAACAAAGTTTGCACTGCTTATCAATAAAAACATTTTATAAAAAGTCTAACGATTGTATCTCATATATTGTAACATACGCGATATGTAAAAAATTACGCGCTAAATTTTTCAATCAGTTCTTTTATATTATAAATTTTTAATTTTACATCAAATTAAAATTTCGTTATCATAATTTTAGCTTGAAAAAATTTTCAATAATGCTCAAAGAGGAAATATTAGCTCTCGATTTTGGTGTTATCTTGAGCGAATCGTTTCAATTGAGTTTCATTGATATTAGGCATTAATATATAAAAAAGATGTATAACTTCCGCAATATCCTGTACATCAGACACTTGTCCGCCAAGCTGTTGCTCAGCTTTGACGTAAGCGAGTTCTCTCTCTGCGAAATAAACATTCGCGTATCGGTGCCTTTGAAAATTGCACTCGCACGCATTTTATTTCCGAACGTTTGGCGCGTTTTCGACGATTCGAGGGTACAAGGCTCGCGGCACGAACGCTCTTTTTTACACATGCCCTCTCCGACCTGAAGCAGAAGGTTTTTGACGGAACGCGGTAGAGTCGTTCGGAATTTAATTACAGCATCGTGCACGGGCGGCTTTTCGGGTGAGTGACCCGACCGAATTTACCGGCGTATTCGCGGTTAAGCCGAAATTGCCACCATCCACGTGCACGAACGCGCGAGCCGACGCGCGAACCGATAATTGAAATGCACTTTTCCGTCGTGGACGGCAGGACACTGTATTTAATCGCTGATTTTTTTTCGTTGGAATAACAATCCTCTCCAACCTATCTCTTTTTCTCTCCCTCTTTCCCTGACGACACGTCGGAAACCACTATCGCGCGAATACGAATCAACGAATCTTCCGCACGATCAATCCGTTTTTACTCTGTTTTACAATTCGCTTTGTGCGAAAATTGACTTTGCCATTTCCGGGTCGAAAGTTTAAATTGGTATCACGTCTTTTGCATGTTTAATTCATAATGCAAAAACTGAGATCTTTAGTTTCTCGGAAATTTTTAAAGATTATTTCTTTTTTTCTTACAAATATGTTGAAAATATCACTTTGATTATTCATATTATGAATGAATTACGTAAATGAATTATGTAAAATAAAAATAGATGCGATCTGATTTCGGTGAAAAATTGTTGATATAATTAGTAAATTTTTTAATGAAATAATGACATTGCAATTATACATGATCAAAAAAATTAGTAAATTTTATTTCATGTATAACTATAATTTTAAATATTATTCTATTCACACATATATTTTATATCTAGAAATTATCTAGAAATTCATCGATTATTTGTCTTAAGATAAAATTTGAAACTTGATTTTGCCACCCGGTATGAATCGATGTTACTACGTAGGTCCCTGTATTATCTACAGTATGTGCATCAGACTTTCAGAGGATTCATACCAATGCTTCGAAGATGGCGATAGCATTCTGTCTTCTCGTTTCATAGTTTTAAAAAACTTTTAATAATTTTTATTAAATTTGATTTCGAATTTATCTACTTTGTAAATAACTATTTTGAAAATTATAAAATTGTGAATATTTTTCATATTAATTTGTTTTATATGTTAATTTTGTATTAATTTTATATTAACGTATTGATAGTTTCTAGAAAAGCTAATGAAATTTTAATTTCGATATTTGTTTATACATTGAATGATTAACTATAAACGCAAAAAATTGTGAAAAAAATTGTGAAAGAACTGAAAGTCTTAATAAGTAAAACACGTTCCTGTCCCTTGTTAAATTTGGCCGACAAGCAATTAAAGCGTAAGTCAGATGTCGATCGTCAAGGAGGATCATGTTTGCCGATCCATCGGTAGCCGACGTTTTCGTAATAGCCAGTCGCTTTCTCGCGTGCCACAGAAATTTTTCTCGGACCAACGAGAGAAACGAGAGATCGAAAGATCAGAGCCGTCCACCAACGATCCTGCGAGAAAAGAAAAAAAAAACAAACGAACGGATTGGCGGACGTACTAATCCCTGGGATATAATCCGCCGCGAAAACGAATTAAAGACGATAATGCGCGGATAATGGCTTTTTGAGCATCGGCCTAGTCTGCCTCTGACTTGCCGCCGAAGAGGCAATTTCGTGGCTCTCGTGATTTGCAATGCGCAGTCTTTTTCTTCCTTCCCGCGCCTCTTGTCGCAAGAGACGCAGGACGCGGGGATCAACGGCGATGAGGCGACGGTGGGAAACGAAATCACATCGGAAGACGACCGGGAGAGCTTGGGGTGCCCATGTCCCATGGTTTGCTCGGGGGACAAATATCGCTGGGATGAGACTAATCGTCGGGATGAGAGTTCGCCGCGTGAGTTCTCGAAATTCCGCCTGCGCATCCTTCTCCTCTGAGATTTCAGTCGAATTCGAAATCAAACGATTCTTGACGCGAAATATGTAAGAGAGGAATTCCCTCAGACAGTACATGAGAGAAATAATATAGTAGCAAAATGAAGAAAATGTATATAATTGTGTTTGCGATAGAGTTTCTTATCAGTATCGTATATAATATTAAACTTTTATCTGAATGGTAGCAGCTGAATTATCTGATTATCTGAATATTTTATCTAAATGAGATAATCTAAATTAGAATAATCTTTGCAGTGCGTTTGCGAAATCGGATAATAGATTTCAACTATCATTATATTATCATCGAAATAATGGAAAATTATTGATTGGAAATTTAGCTTGAATAACGTGTGTATTATTATATATCGTATGGTGTAGATTAGGTAGAGTATAGGTGTAGATTAATTTAGAATAGAGAAATGATAGAGAAATGATAGAGTAACAGCAATACGGTCGAGCGATATAAATTAATTACAGAGACTGGTAATGAGACATTTAATATACATATGGCCAAAATGGAAAACGAATGCGCGATATTAAGACGCTGAATGGAGAACGTTCGTAATGCATTAGAGGCGCAATTGATTGATATGTAACCCAGAAAAAATATTCATTCATATGCCAAATGAAGAATTGGCGCTGTCTGGCAATTAAAGCAAAAGATGGATCTCTCTCTATTGGGTTTTTGTCACTACGACGAGTTATTTCGTGGACAGATGCATTATGACAAATATAGACATTTTCCATCATACATTCCGTTCAAATGTGGTAAATCGAATATACATATTGATCGTATATTTCTACAATATTGGTCTGGAAAAGTTAAAGCGATTTAACTGACATTTAATTATTGAAAATTCTTCTAATTTGCGTGTCATTTTGAACGTTAATGTTAATATTTTCAAAATAGATGCATTTTTAATCTGCATGGATTGTGAGACGTCCATCAAACTTCTCAACTAATAAAAAAAAAATTAAATTTATTTATCGAACTGTATATTTGCGCGCCCTATCTCTTTCTGTCTTTTATTTTACTTTCTGAAAATACTAAATCTGCATTAAATCATTTTAAAACGTAATTCTTAAAAATATTTCTTTATGCACTATTTATGTATTATGTGTTTATAGTTTCTTTATGTTTGTTCTTTATTGTCTTTATAATAATAATAGTTTTTTTATTGTTAAAACCATTACTATCAATGTTATCAAATTCCACAAATACGCGAAGAAAACATATAAAATTTTCAATAATTTTCTAATAAAAATAAAATTATACGAAAGTAGCCTTTTTAAAACACACGATCGATATATCCAATGCAAAATCAACATTGATGATTTTTCTCAATTTGAAAAAGCAATCAAGAGCACCGACGTAGTTTCGATGAAAATGCATGCGAGTCTTGACACGGATATACACAAGGGAATAAAGTGAGATAGGTTGAGCACAATGCACGCGCGATCGTGGGGTTTGTTCCGATTCTTTCTTTCGGTTTCCGAGAAAATAGCATTCTCGAGGGGTGCATCGGGAATGCGGCGGAAGAGAGAACTCGGGAGATTTCCTCGCCCGCCCCTATTCATTTGCGAACGTCGACAGAGACGGACGCACATCGCGCGCCGACGGTTACCGCCAAAAATATCCAAACTATTCAGGGCCATTAGGCGAGCAACCGCTAATACTGCGATTCCTACGATCTGAAGGAAGATTGTCTTGCGAGTATAGACAATCGGGGCGTCATGCAATTTGCAAAATTTGCAGACTCCTCTAACACAGTTCGTGCTAATCCGTTTCGGATTGCTCGCAATATTGGGATCTTAGTCGATTATGATAATGAGATACTTTCTTGAGAAATGATTCTGCTCGCTTTGCTTATATCAAATTCCTTGATGATACGTTTTAACATGAGAATAGACCCGAATACACTTTCTATTCGAAAAAAATCTAAAGATTTAATCAATGATCTTTATTTGAGGGATACCAAAAGAAATTCTTCTAATTATGCCACGAATATTTTGTATAATTAAGATTGATATTATAAGTTGTCATTCAAAAATATTATTGAAATATTAATTGAAATATAATTGGTAAGATTTTCGTTTTGGAACAGAAATCAGAATCAAATATAGACTGAGAATGTCGTAAATTTTATTATGTGACTTTATGGTGTCTAATAAAGTAAGATTAATTGTATTGACTGCTAGGTTCGTTCAAGCGATGAATAAATGTCCATTGAAAAAATTCGAAAAATATCCCTCTCGATTTCTCTCATCTGTCAGTGAAGAATGGCGAATGGTATTATTTCGCGAAATTCATTATCGATGGCAGCTTGTCAGCGAAAGCAACACAATTATAACGGCGGTTGATCCGGCCAGGATGGTTCTCGCGGCTTTCCGCATGCAGACCTTCTTCGGCGGACCGAACTCACCCTCCGCACCGGGCAAATTATATTCATATTTGGGGGATTACGTTGGCGATCCCCTTCCTCCACCGCCGGTAGGATCAGAAGCCTTAAAGGGACGCCGTGCTAATTATTTCCCGACCCGATCTTCCACCCAGATTGAATTTCGCAATGGCGGCGGCGGTCGCTGAGACATTGACGACGGAGACGAGAATGAGATATCGCTTTGTCGAATTCGGTCCATTACGCGCAAACGTATCAATCAGCGTGCTAATTAGGCTAGTCATGCCACGGAGAATAACGAGTAATAATTAGAATGGAAATACGCCACTTTGCGGCAGCCCAGCATTGATTTACGATTACAGCGCCGACTGACATTCGATGTTAATTGGATCGTAAAATCGACATCTTCTCTCCGTTTTATAAGTCATATTTCACGCCTTATTTTACAAGCTATTCCGAGATGTCACTAGTTAAAATGAGCTTAGCATTAGCATTATATTTACGGCTTAATTAAATCCTGTTCTAAATAATTATTTGATCTTTCACCATCGCTTTTTATTATTTTCCTTTAATGAAACATTTGCTTAAATGCAATAGATAATTATTTCCTCTTTCATGATTATTTTCCAGTACTTGTCTCTATAATGAAATTACTTCTCTTGGTGTATCCGGAAGTCAGCGCGTGTTAAGTGAGTTGTTCAACCAGCAATAAGTGGTAGAGGTGGTTAAAACAGTGCTCTAATGTGCATGCGGAAGGCGGAATCGGCGAGCTCCAATCCACTTCCTGCTATTAATTTAAATGGCATGATATTCTGTACGGCTTAACTGAAAATGTCAGACCGCGATCGTTAAGCGCAGTTACAATCTCGACGAGAGCAACCTGTTCTCTGTCGCTCATGTAAGCTGCATAATTGCATGGCTGCACAAGGCACACGTTTCGCCTTGGGCTGTTTCGCGAAACTCTCCGGGTAACTCCCCAAAAGCGCACGATGCGAGTTATTCGTAAAGTCAGTCGTGGAGAGACATCGGAAAGTCGCGTTAAATTATTAATATTAATGTGCCGTTATTATCTACGTTTTCGCAAAGTCTGAAATTCAAAGTGCCGGTGTATTAATAATATAAAAATTAAATTTTTAAATGGCTGTAGACCAGTTGTCTAGACTACTTTCTCTGCACTATGCATTTACGAATGTGATTTCATTTATGGATTTATAACATGTCAATTACAAACATTTATATATATCCCCGAATATCGAATTAAACAATATTTATAATAAATAAGCATGAAATATTTAAATATTTTTTTTTATATGAGCCACTTGAATTTAACTTTCGAATAATATTGAATTTCGAATATCAAATTTAGTTATACGGAAGAATTATAGAAAAGTTTGACGTTCGATTGCGACGTAAACTACGGTTTAATTCACTGTTTTAAAAACTTGGAAACATAAATATAGATTCGAAAAGTAGAGTTTTAGAAATTGTGGAGTTACTGTTGCACCGTATCTTTCAATGTCGATGTTACAGTCGTCGGTGCGAAAATGCACTTTCGATTTGCGCGGCGGACTTCGGCCATCCGTTACTACTCGCTGTCTCGACAAATATTGAGAGGTGTTTTAAACTTTTGCAATACCGCCGAAACGAGCCGGTTCGCCGCTTCGGGAAACTTTCCGTCTCTTCAGATAACACCCTCGAAGGTGTCAGCCGCAACCCTAACCGCTCGCGTGATCATTTACTGTCTGCGCCTGAGCGCCCGACCGCGAAAAACACTTCTGATAGTTACATTTATATTCGGAGCATGACCATGTGCGATTTGTCGCGAGATCCGAGCGGCATATTGCCATCCCTTGGTGTCTTTCTCGACCTCATCTTATTTGTTCGATGCATGCGATGTGCAAGGGAGACACACGCTTTCGGGTTCTCCTCTACCCTCGAAACAGCGCAAAGCATGTAAAACAACGGAAGGGGAACGTTGATATTGTCGCATATTCCGATACGCTCGTTGGCTCGCACGTAAGGAGAATTTATCGAAAGGTAGGGTAGAAACCGATGTCCCTAAATCGAACGATATGTTCGAGAAGGGAAAACAAGTCAATTTTATCGCTTATATGCACGTCTATAAAAACGCTCGGTTTCTCTTTTCTTGAATTTCTCTTGATAATATAAGATATTATCGGAGGCTGAAGATTGTAATAAATTATAAAATATATGCGGCAGAAGGCGCATACTTGTAGTTGTTGCAAATTTCTCTGATGATTGAACAAAATTACTTTCCCAAGGGTTCGTATAATTTATATAAAATATTACGTTATTTTGCTATGTAAAAAAGGATTTATTATCAATTTTAATATATTAAAGACATTGTGATACAATTTAAATCTCTTATTTAATATTAAGATAAAAATTAAACATATATAGAACATACAAAAAATTAACTGAATAAAATAAAAATTAACTGAAAGATTTATAGAATATTCATACAATATTAATTTATGAGAGAGAAAAAGAGAGAAAAGGAGAGAGAATTATGAATAATGTGAATATAGAAAGTATAAAACAGTATATGCGTACAGTTTAAAATGTATATAGATATGTGCAATTAATTTTATTTTTATATTCAATTCATCGATTATAAATGTTAATATACTTTTAATTAATTTCACACTCTCTGTAAGTAAGAAACTTAAATAACAAATATGACAAATTAGTATTAAATGTGAAATATGCGGGGATCAAAAATATCTCGTATTATTTTTATTACGATACATTTTTGTTACGATATTAATTGACCCTGTCAATCATTAACTCTGATTCCATTGCGTCGCCGCAGTTAAATTCCTAATTAAAACATTCGTAATTAAAGTCAGTATTCCGCCGCGCAAATCTCGTCGGCAGCCAGCTGAAATATTAAACGCGCGCGAGAAAGCGTCATTCGCTGGCGAGAATATGAAACGGATGGAATGGAATGAATACGTAATCGGTTAGACGACGTCGCCTCCTGTAAAGAAGAAAAAGAAGAAGACGGCGGAAGAGTCTGTATATCTCCGGAAAAGAGATAGCGCATTGCACTTCCGGGAATCTTTGTGTAAAAAAATCTTCGGCGGAATATATCTTCAATTGCAATTTTTCATTTGAATACTGAAGTATGTCCTCCTAGAAGCGAATAAAGTTTTCTCGCGCAAAATGTTCCAGAAAAAATTCTTCTTTCTCTGGAGAAGTATATTCAACTTCTTTCGCTTTAATCATACCTAATTCTGAACTTACTTTATCATTTGCCAATTATTTCTTACTTATTAAATGTTACTTGTTTAATAATGCAGTTTTATATACATATATTGTGAATGTATTTTCTTTAAAGTTGTTTCGAAACGTTGTCAGTGTAACGGAAATATAAGTGTTTGATATATTACCTTGAGATAATTTCTTGAGACCTTCTGTTTATCGCATACTATGAAGTCTTGTTAATACTTGTTAAGTCTTGTTAATTCACAACAGTGGACGCATCGTAAAACCTATTATTCGTGAGCTATATCTTATTGCTGGAACTTCCTATACTTACACACGAACAATACGAGCATGTCACATATTTCTGTTTTCTTTTCCTTGAATGTTTCATCCGATTTAAAGACTCTCCCTTTTGTGTGCTTTTTGTAACACGAATGACTCCAGGTCACGAACAGATTTACGTTCGGCAATTTCGCATGTAGTAACTATACGTAGCAGGATTTTATTTTTAATTTCTTTGTTCTTGCAAAGAGTCCTCTTCCACCTGTATTATTAATAATACTAGAAATATTAAATATTTTAGGAATATAGACATACTTAATATGTAGATTTTTTCACGTTACTTTCTAGAGCAATCATCAAAATATAATCCGAATTATATAAGCATCAAATACTTACAAGATAAACAAGCTATATTATATTGTTTTTTTTTATTAAATAACATTGAAAAGATAAGATTTCTCTTTTTCAATGTATTATGAATAATTACTGAGCAACAAAAAATTACGCTTTGGAAATGTGGAATTAAATAATGCATATAAAATTTTTTTATGCGTAGTTCTTATTATTTGTAAATAACTACTTATTAATTTTGTTTCATGATTTTAATCATACGCATATACGTAGATATTTTTTAACTATATGTATGTAATTAATGTGTAAATACTGGCGCAATCATTTTGCAATAATTTAAAGATCTAGACAGAAATCTTAGATAATTATTTTTCTTCGAAATTATCTTATTGCATTGTGTTTGATAACCTGCCGTTATCTTCAGAACGAGTGCATTGAAGGTACGACATTTCTAATGGGCCACTTTAAAATCATATCTAATTTGCATTCGTATCGTCGTCCTCCGAGCCAACGCGGTGGTTGTCTGTCGGTTTACTGCCATTATCCTTTAATTGTTCATCCATACAGGGACAGTTTACGAACTCGACGTCCTCTTCCTTACAAAATTTGAGCACGTTTGCATTTGACGGCATGTAATCTAAGAATATTATAGATGAAAGAAGATCAATTTTATTTGCATAACATACATACATGATGAAATTAGTAATATAATCGAGAAAATTATTTATTATATTCGAGAAAATATCTTTTAAAATATCTTTTTTCTATTTGTATCTAGCAAGATTTTATTCTCGTAAGTTAATATTATATATTTTTTTATCGAGAAAAATTGATTTCAAGATGTATGACTTCTAATATTAAAAAATTTTAACTTTGTACAAACTGTGTCAGAGAACATACATCTTTGTTCAACTTCTTTGGATAATTTAAAGTCAATCTTTTTCAGAACGAATATGAAAATATATTTCACTCATCTTTTTCTCATACGTTTTAAATGTTAATACATTTTAAAACTAAGAATATTAATTTAAACTTTACCCATCAATAATTTTATTTTAATAAAAAAAAAATCATCTTTCACATATAGAGCAACTTTTTAATTAAATTAGATTTCAGAAAATTCTTATCCGTAGAAAAGATGAACCTCAAATTTTTCAATAAAATTTCCGCACTCGCGGTTTTTGATACACCCAGTATATTAGAAGCGATTCGCAGCAACGTTGAAAGAGAGCGAGAGTGAGACGACATCGAGGGGTCGACAACGGGCTCGTTTGAGCGTGCTAAACCGCCGAGGTTAAACCGCAGTCAGTCGTCACGGACGAGGCTCGTAGGAGAGCGAAGGGTGGTTCCGATAGACAATGGGGGTGGTATCGTGGAATCGCGTCCTGGCACGCATTGTGCGTACCCTCTAACGACGAGCGATTACCGGCCTCGTGCGCCTCGTTTCCTGGGGTCGGAATGATACCGTGATCTCACGAATCAGCCGGCTATCCGTGCACGCGTAGGAATTTTTCTATTATAGAATCAAGAGTAGTTAAAGAATTTGAAATCACTATCTTTGTTAAAGGAAAGTCTGTGAGACAGTTATCTTTCGATTTTTTTGTAAAAAAGAACAATCATATATAAGAACAATCAATAAAAATCATAAATCATCAATCGTTTACAATTGTATTTAAATTACTCGTATTATCGAATGGTTTCATTAGAACATTTAATTTCATAAAAGGAAAAATGATTTTTATTATCAAATGCTTCAAATATATTTCAAATTAATTCCATTATCATAATTGTTAAATATGACGCAATGTTTTTTTAAAGAGAATTTTCTTCGTTAATTCATTATCATAACTTGTCGTCGAGTCGCCTCTTCACGCTTTACATTAGAAGGTCTATTAATAAACTCTCGACTGCTTGACAACCTGTTAACAACAGATTGCCGTAACTTTCGTCGTGGTATTCCCTCGGGCGAGTTATCCTGACGCGATGCCGAAGAAATAATTTGTTGCACGGCGCCGCTTGAGAAAAAGCGTTGAAAGCGATCAAAATTAATGCACGTCATATGCTGCTGCAAAGCTCCGATTTGACTCGGAAAGACAAACGGCTCAACGAATATGCATCACGAATGACACCCGCGCTGTTCCAGGGTGGACTAGGGTGGACGCCGGCTACAGATCGAACATAGCCGATCTAAAAATCCTGATTCATGGCGTGCTGCGGAAAGAACCGATGCCGGGATTTATGGCCCTCTTTTGGGTATAAGCTATGTCCTCGATTCTGCGGCCGGCCGATGATTCACGTTACTCGGTGTGCATGCGAATCGAGCGCGATCAAGGATCTTGAAAAAAATCAGGGCCTTCGTGAATGCATCATGAGATATATACCGTGATTCGGGTTGAACGCGTCAAATTTTACAGTGAGAATCGATTGATCTTATCATAAATTTAGCAAGAATTCCATTATCAATAAAAATTTTTTCATTTTTAACTATCTTAACAACCGAAACTTACATGTAAAGATTCATCTTTGAAATTAATTAAGAAATAAAACTATTTTATTTTATTTTTACGATTGTAGAAATCCGCGAAAGACTTACTGTTTTATGTATTTTTTCAAATGAAGATAGACAACAGTTAAATTTTCATCCGGTACATTAGTTCCTATTCTCATTAATTAATCTTATTCATGTTTCTCGAAAGTTTTGTTTTAGAACATTGATGAACGTTTCTCTCGCTTTCTCTTTTTCTCTTTCTAAATTTTCGCTCAGCGGACATCGGTTCTAAATCCACCGGGAAATCAATCACAGTCGCCGCGGCTGGAATTGGACACCTTGTATATCCCGGTAGGATTCGCCGGCGTACAGACATCCCGAACACGGTCGAGCCTGGGCAACGGTCCGACGCTTTTACGACGCCGATCCGCGGTGATCCTCTTCGCACACTCGACTTGTGCAATCACTCACGTTGATTTTTCTCTTCGCGTGCTCCCGGTCGCAGTTAGCTGGGCCCATCGAGCTGTTGGAGTACGTGAAAATAACGGGCTGGCGGAATGCGAGGAACTCATTTCCGAGTGTGATATTGTACGTGCTTGGCTTTCGCCTCGCGTGGCTGTCGAGGATCGGATTTGCCGATACAGGATAACAATTTTCATTTATTCTGTTAAAATTATTTTTATTTTTATTGAGTTCTTTATTTCAATCTGTTATCTTTTCTTTTGTATAAAATTATCATAATATCATTATTATATTATATTATAGATTATATTTATTTGCTCGTATTAGCGATAAAAATATCTGGACGATATGACTAAATTACAAAGGAATGTCGCAAAATCTGTAAATGGATAATATAAAATGAATAACTTGTAATAAATATATTATTTCATTTTATTTTCAATTCAACAACAAATCAGGAATTAATGCACGGCTTATATAACGCAATGTAACTTTATACGTTATAAACGTGTTTACGATGTGTCGTTAGCACCGGAGCGGACTTGGTCTCTAATCCCATAATTTTTTAACTGTCCCCAACGAATTGTGTCCTCGGGGGACGTAACTCCGGGTCCTGAATCGGATAGATAGCAGTGGCCGCGACTTAGAGCTGCCATGACCTGATGAGCCGGGATTACATTTGATCCTTCTGGGTTTGTGTTCCCCTCGCACCTTTTACTTAGTACAGAAGAACGGCACGAGGTATCCGGCTGTAATTCGGGAACTTCCGCGTCATTGAGTATTCCGTTCAGCTAGACTCGTGCATTTGTTAACGCGCGCGTTATCGCCATGATTTATGAAGCGTATAAATATACCGCGCGCGCGCAACGAGGTAACGTATGCCACCGATATCTGCTGCTACTTTGTTACTTCTACTACCTCGAACAAAATGAGCGGATCGCGTAAATTTTCCACGAGAAATGAAATATAAACACTCTGATCTTCGCTCAGTTAATTACCGGCCGACGTTAAGACGTGCGCGCTCCTGTGAATAACAAATTTATGGCCCTCCGCGCGGATGAGATCGTCCCAATTACTCTATTCGCTCGGGAAATTTGACGTTTAATCGCCGCCGGAATAAAGAAGAAGAAGAAAATGAAATGGAGACGTGAAATGAAATGGATCGTTAAGAAGATCCGTTAGACACACGGCATTGGCCATTAATTAACATAATTTGACAGATGAAGCAAATTGAAAATTATATAAATTTATTTCTAATTTCTAAGCGTCAATCGAGCGAAGGAAAAAAAACCTAAAAATAAAATTAAATATTAAAATTAATTAATTGAATAGTAAAATTAGAAATTCGCGGGCGCGTTTGTCACACGTGTGACAAAAACTTACGTCAATATTGAAACGCAGAATGGTTTTAGCTGATGAAAAAATAAAACTGTTTATTTTACAATAACGTGAAAATAAAATAGTAGAGACTAACTTCAACTATAAGTATTTACGTGTTAAACAGATTATCACAAGATTGAATGTTAAAATAATCACTTTAAGCAACTTTCGCAACGTAACTTTGCAACGCAGCTGCAAGAACATATAATACGGCTAATCTGAAGAAGAGAGCAGAAGCCCATGTAAAAGAGGTAAAAATTTCCGATTCGAATGCCATTGGCGAGGATCGAAGATTCGAAAGTGTGTAGGAGAAGTGTTCCGAGCACACCGGAGGAGGCCGAGGTCGTTTTGCATGAGGTTGCGAAAGCGCCGAGGAGGGTTGCCGGTGGCTCGACCGCAAACACCTCACGTACCGTCGTGTAGATTAAAGCTCGGCACTCCTCGGGTTCTTGTGTGCGTGCTGAAAACACACGGGAAATCTCGCGAGTTCACGAGAAGGGCGAATCGCGATCGTAGAGACGGAGGGCGGAAAGCAGGTGATGGCGATGGCGAGAGGAAAAATCAACTCACGAACTTACCCGGGATCAAACACGCGCCCTATAGGGCCGGTAAAACCTGGTCACCACTGTCGTCGGGAATAAGACGGTATTCCATCACGAGATCTCCGCCCGACTTTGCCGACTACGTCGTATTAAAAGCTCGTACGAATCGCACGTGATCGACGTCGTCGATTTCAACGATGGTCGGGATTTCCGTACGAACATGAAATCCACCATTATGTAGATTTCAGCGTATTTGTTTCAGGATTCTGCCTTTTCACGACGCAATTTTATATTATGGTATCTATATAATCTCGTTTGCGAAAAGAATAGTGCTTCGTTAATTCAAGTATTCTAAAATATTCTGAACATATTTTCTTCTTTTTTTTTGTATATTAATTAAAATTACAGTAATTATATAATTGAGCAAAGGGGAATTTTTACTTAACGCTAAAGTTCATCTCATTCATTTATTAGACAGTTAATAAATTAAATTTGCAAAATTAATATAGCTAAAAGGATTTCGTCTTATAATACTGTCGTTATGCATATTCTATTATACAGATATTTTATATAATTAATATATAATATTTAATGGATAAGATCTTTTGGTCTTTCTCTTCCTCTGCAAGGACAAAATTTATTTTCAATTAAATAAAGAGAAAAACCGTTTTTGTTCTTGCTAAATTGATAGTACTTTGAAATTTACATAAAATTACTGAATATTATAATAACTTATTATATTATTTTACGAGGCTTAATTTCTACATAATTAAATTAATTTATAATTCTGAAAATGTCATTCTTAACAAAAAATCTCAATATCTCTTTATTATATTTATTGTTAGTTTACCATTAACTTTCGAGACGTGGAATTAAAGCAGTCCCAATTAAACGTCTCTGTCTTTCCTTCATTAAACCAATCGTGATAAACATTAAGCCCGTCTCATCGTAACGTCTCATCGCGAACTCCGCTAGCGGCAAAGAACTACTGGTATCCTGCGATGAGGATAATTTCACAGCCGTTAAACGCACAGTTTGCTCGAGAATGCTGGCATCAGGCTTTTCCCTGAAAGCATACCGCGCCAAAGAGACAAAGCCCAATTTTGCGATGAACGCAAAACGCGCGCGTATCCGTCTCTTAATTTAATAGCGCGAATTCCGGGGACTTTTATTGTTGTGATTCATCACGCATGACCGCCGTTGTCTCGCACTGTTCTTGACGCGTCACTAAATAGACACGTCTAACAAAGAGCCGCGCGATCATTGACAATGGTTGCAATTGCGATCTTTCCAAGAACGGTTTTCGCAGTTTATTATCTCACGAGTTATCGATCATCGCATTTTATCTCCTCCACATTTTCGCGAATGGCGTGGAGGCTAATAAAAGCTGAAGTTACATTGCGACTAATAATTTCAATTTTATCGTATATACGAACGGTTATTTTATTTGCCGAGACATTAAACTGGAGGATAGTGACTCATGTGTGATTGTAAATTATAATTTAATAAGATCGATAATATTGGATCAGACGTGGCTGAAAATTATAATAAAATACTGGGAGAGAAATCGGAGCCCGGATGCGCAAATAAATCGCACTCGCTGTTAATTGCAACTGCAACGAAATTAATTCCGCCAATTTATTCACGATTTATTCGGCGCTGTATAAAATATAGTAATTATAGGTATCGTGACATCGGTTTTAATTATTAAATTTTCCATGGCGTTCCGCCGATATTTTGGAAGCTTGCATCGTGAGCTTGTCACTTTCAATGGGAATGCGCTCGGCAAAACCTCGCCGACAAATAAATTGCGAAATGCACGTCTGGAGTCCCGACATAAAATATTCGCGACGGACGTTATTTGTAATCTGCTGACGATAAATGTTTGATCGGGACTCTTCGGACAATCTGTAAGGATTAACGATACGAAGCGTCGCGTCTCTCCGCGTGATCGATTTACTCATGGTGATGAGTTCGAAAAGTTAGGGCAGTTTTAACGCGACGCGGCGTCGCGACGTTGCCGGCCGTAAACACGGTGAGGGTTGCGCGATATGTAATTTCGAGCCGTAAAAGAGGAGGCTTAGAAAGGGGGGTGACTTAGGCTCGCGCTGCATTGCCATAACGCTGGATCGTTATCATTTTACTGGCTGTAAACGATCGCTGGCGAATATTTAAAGATCGCAAAAATCCTTACGGACATAAATTCAATGGCGAATTGCATGTTTCTGCATATTAATCTGCAACAAGTAGGAAAACTTATGCATCTTTTTTAGTGCGGCTCTTACGCGCGCGATACCAGATAGTGTTATCCCTTTACAAGTGATCCACTTTGTTTGCAAATCGCGATTGTTTGATAGCTACGTTATTACGAACTTTGATAGCTACGTTATGTATTATGGCATTCTCAAAATTTAATTAACTTCTGCTGGTATGACACGTTGTATCCGACGAGTAAAATTTGCGAACATAATATTACTGGTACAAAGTATTTAATATGCCAATTGCCACAACATTGTCAGATACATAAAACATCTTAAAAGTCTGATCGATGTTTGGGAATTTATATTCAAATAACATTTAATCTGTTATTTTTCAACATATTATAATTATATGATTAGCTAGGAATTTATTTTTCTGCATTATTATTTTACAGGATTAATTTTATTTAAATACTAAAAATTCTTCCTCAATTATTTTTTCATATTACGTATTTTTAAAAATACATAATATGAATATAATACAGAATAGACATTTCTTTGCACTTTTTTTAACAAATTAAATTTTCAAACAGTTAAAATTTATTTTATAATACCCTATAATAGATTCTATAATAATATATAAATAATAAAAAATTGATATTGAATCAGCGTATTTTGATAATGGATAACTTTTTGATGATTGAGATTCTTTAGTGAAAATTCATTAATATCTATCAATACTTTGAAGTATGTAATATGTCCGAACACGAAATAAATCCGTAACTGTCTGAGAACATATAACTTAAGTAGTTAAGAGTCCGATACATTTAATTAAGTACCATAAACGAGCAGCCGCGCGGGTGCACTCGGAAAACCGTAACATTTCCGTGGCACGCCACGGAATTTCGTAGCGAGGAATCGCCGGCTCGTGCGCGCAAATTAATTCTCCGTCATAAAGCTTCCTATTAGTTGAATAGCAGCCGTCCATAGGACGACGATAAAACTTTCGCGTCGCGGGATTACGTGGACCGACAACTTGCGCACGTGTCTCATTCGTGGAGAGGAAAACGCGAATCATACCCATACGGAAGTCGCGTTAACGCTCGTAAAGAGAACTCTCTCCCATTCTCGATAGCAACGCCGGAGAAGGCCAGTATAAAGGGATGAAACAGGATGATAAAAGGACAGTAAGGGATGCCGCGCGATAGTACGGTGCGAGAAGGACGAGGCGAGAGTGTAGACGAAAACCAGAGAAATGGCCCGGCTTAATTCCCGCACGCACTTACGCAGCGACGCGGCGCGGAAAAAAGTGCGTCCGCCGCGCGATGGCTTGCGCGAGCTCCGGGATCGGGCTCGTTTCTCCCGGGATATAATGCTCCGCGAAATAGCCCCTTTAGTATGATATACGTATCACTTACGCGGCGCGATAATGAAAAGATTTGCCGGCTCTTTATGACTTCCGTGCAACGGCTAACAGGATCGTTCATTTCCCTCCCTGCTCCCCCTACGGCATTCTCTCGCACGTTTTTCTTTCTCACGCAGATTTTCCGGATTTTCTGTTTTTCCGCCGATTCGACCGGCGTATCGTGCATATTATGATAAATACTTTATATATGTATACGAATAGGTATGTTATTGAGGCTTCTTAAATAAATAAAAAAAAAAGATCTCAAAAAGATCCAAATTTTCAATTATAAAATCAATTTCGATAACTTCTAAATAAATATTAATTTTAGCGAATGAATTGGGACTTCGCATTTAGATTCACGATAATATAGCGTTATTTATGTTTTTAATCGAAATAATTTCCAAATAACTTTCCACACATACATATATTTCATCGATGCTCTTTTTCACACACACAGTTATCGGAATAAAAAAAGATAGCGAGAGAAAGGAGCTTTGCAAGCACATCGTTGAAGCGGCTTTCTACGCGATGCTAGAAGTTACTAAGTGCTTCGGTAAATTATGTTACCGCGGCACAACATGATTCGATCGATCGTGCAACCGGTAAGCGGATCATTTGTGAAAGCGCCACAGAAGTGGCTGATATACATCCGCGTCATTCTACGAAACGAGTCGCTCTCTTTGTAGCGTCACTGGCGCGTTTAACAAGTCCAGGACGACGAATTGTGGGCGGTCGCGAGTGAATTAGGGCGACGTTTTAGGGAATCGAGTCGAGTAAGCGTATCAGCCGGCAGTTACGCGGATGAGCGATGCCGGGAAAACATCAGCACTTTGCTTACACCACTATTTTCCCACATGCAGTAAATCATATTTAAAGTCTGGCTCAAAAGCTCTCTTATTCTCTTTATCGTCTTCGTTGTAATTTACGAAATCTATTGCTTCCTTGACGTGAGAGCGAGCTCGCTGTGGGTCTTAAAATCATTTTTACTTTATGGCTAGCGTTAGAATTTAATATTTATATAATTTAAATCGGAAGATATAAAACATAACAATATTTTACTTTAATTATTCAATAACTAAAAGGATATATCCTTTATATATTAGTATATGTAATATTTCCGAACAGTGGTTTTATACATTCATTGATCACAATTCATCTTTTATGTATAATATTCTGAGAGGACTTAACTTTAGATCTTATTTTATCTTAGCGTTTCTCTTTCTTTTTCTGTTTCACTGATTTTATGCTACAAAATTCATCCCCTCGTTCGCTCTTCTTCTGTCTCTGAATCCAACTCGCTTGCTCATTCTGTTTATATGCATGCGTGTGTCTATCTCTCAGCTTCGCGAATCTCCTCTCAGGGCTTACACTTTATTTCCACGACAGTCTCCTCCGTGTCTCGTGACTGCGCACGTCCCGGTAACGAGCACGCCGTACTGTCGAGAAAGAAAAAGATTGGATTCCCGAGAATTTCGAGAGAAGAATTTTTTAATACGCGTACATAAACGTTTCGCATCGAGCTGCACGACGTTCCGACGACGTAAAAATGTTCTTTATGTGAAAGGCTTTTCGGTCACGAAATGTCGAACGAAATGCGAGCGCTCTCTGAAACCAAGAAAAACGCTAATTCCAACGGCGGATCACTCGCATACTTTTTCGCTCTTCACAAAACGCGAATTTTCCAGCGCACTGCGATTAACATGAGTAGTGTCAACAATTTCATGGAGTAGGTCGTGAATACCATTGCCACATTTTATCGACACGATGACAAGTACATATAGTACATGTCATAAAATGTAACGATTAATGAACGTCATTTAATATTGTGTCCTGTATTTAACTGTAATTCCATTTTTTAATTATATATCGACATATTTTTATTTGATACATCTGTTTAATAAAAGAAAAGTTAATAGTAAGATGACATTATCCTGAAAAATCAAATATAAATCTGCGCAACATTTCAAGTCTCAATAAATGAAAATAACATTTCAAGTCTTCCTGATATTACATATATATAATCGAGCTTTCATATATTTATGGGATTGATCGATAACGGTTTATTCGTTGTACTGCAAAATAAAGCAACGTAGTAATCTCGGATCAAGCCGCAAAAAACAGAAATGGCAGAACGTAGGAATGCAGGCGCATCTTAAAAGGGTCACGATCCCTTCCGACTGTAAAGTATGCGCGTCTGAATCTTCGACAGGGAGGGAAAGAAGGAATTTTTCCAGATACTTTTGCGAGAAGAAGACGCCTCCCGTTTTGCTCGACTGCGAGGAAACCTTGCGATACTTGCCGTAGAGGACGAGAGATACGATCGTTAAAAGCCGTCGTCATCTTAGCGTTCTCGTCCTCGGGGAGGATTTTCTAGCATGCTGCAGGAGCCGTAAGATAGTGCAAGTTGGGATGAAATTGCACTAGTTGATTCGATATTATGCCAGAGCGAAAGAAGTTAACAAATATATACTTTTAAATACATACCTAAGCTCCAAGTTTTAACTTACCGTTTAAGAAACTTTGAAATATAAAAAAAAAATATTTAAGAAATTAAACTAATTTGATAATCTTTAAAACTATGTGCTTAAGATTGTGCTTTAAATTTTTTTGTCCAATGCAATTACAGTTTTGATTAATCTAATTTAATTAATAATTTCCTGAAAAT
Organism: Tetramorium alpestre; assembly: GCA_021460005.1. Classification (NCBI taxonomy): domain Eukaryota; kingdom Metazoa; phylum Arthropoda; class Insecta; order Hymenoptera; family Formicidae; genus Tetramorium; species Tetramorium alpestre. The sequence goes on along the minus strand of JAJVSH010000035.1, from coordinate 391,424 downwards.
AATTAAATTGATGGGCCAAGGCAAGATTTAATTTCAAGATTACTCAACAGACTGCAATCTGATTTGATCGGAAAGTAGATAAGATTGAGAACGAATGGAAAGGAAGAGAAAAAAAATACAATGTCTAAGCGAGAGTTTGTGAACGATTAATTATCGAAATAACTACAGACACGAGGAATCGTTTAGGCTGACATTCCGGGACATTGTTTGGCGCGGTTACTCGGTTGGAACGCGTGTCTCCGGACACGCGGGACATAATATACGGTTACGGTCCTTGGTCCGACGTATATTATGTCCCGTGTAAGTGTACCGCTCTAGACGTCCATCGCGTAACGCCCTACGTGAACGTGCGCGAGGAATTCGCCTTGTGAAAAATGAACTCGGTTTGTCCTAAGTTAACTGACGACAACATCTAATAATCGCGGCGTATTCTCGTTCGATGATCGATTGGAAATTCTGTACAAGTGCTTTACATTCGAATATTTTATGTATATATATACACACATATTTTCCGTAATAATATATTGCATTTTAATAAAATTATGAATTTACTCGTTTACTCGTTCGCTAAAGTTTCAAAGCCTCATATATTATAAATGTATAATGCGTTATATATAATGCATTACGTGTAGATATTTTAAATTAAATTTTAATTTTATACTAGTTCTTTAATTTTACATCGATATAGAGAGAGGTAAATAAGAGAATTCTATTCTCTCTTGAATATAAAGCGAGATTTCTTTTAACAGCATTTTCGCTCGGAATTCTCCGGCAACCGAGATTTTGTTTTCACTCTTTTCTACGCGCACGCGACGCGAGACATGGCCGATTTATTCCTTCGTCGCTGGAATCATTTGTACGATAAATAAAATCCGAAGGAAAAAGGGTGCGCAGTATAGGCGAGAAATGACGAGTCCGCCACGGCTCGTCGCGATCTACGCGCGGTACATGTGCAAATGCGTGGCGGTGGTTTCACGCCTGTCATGTAGACGACGTTTAAATCGAGCGCAGAAAAACGCGACCCGTTTCGTAGTCTCGGGTCGGAGTGTCGGAATTTTTCTCTCGCGACGCCTATTTTTCGTCGACTCTCTGCGAAATGACTCATTATCGTCGTCGCTCAAAATAAACTACTGTGCATTTTAGTTTTCTGCACAGAGTATTTTCCATAAAATAAAATTGAAATAATGGAATATAAATTGCAGCAAAACACAAAGAGGTAGAGCGGATTGCAACGATATAAAACATGTTGGATAATCCGAGATTAAAAGATGTTATTTCTTTTTTGCTTTATATAATTCTAGCAATGATATAAATAAAGAAAGAGAATGCGACACCTTGATTAATCAGGATTGACATTAATCAATGTCGCTGCAATATGATTGACATATTTATATGTATATGACTATCGCTTTTTCTCAATTAAAAAAACTCGGGGAAATGTTAACTAACGTATTAGTTTCGATTTTCTAGTTTCTGTCTGACAGATTAAACATGTCAAAAACGCGCTTTCTTGGTATTTGGTGCGAAATGGCGGAAAAGCGAGTCGTTTTTCTACGGGTAGAAAATGACGAGCGGAAGAAGTGGCGCTTCCGATGTCGATCACAGAAATAAAGTCTCGCTAATTGCGCTCTCGGCTTTAAACATTTTGGCCCCGAAATTTGGCCGCGCGTGTTAGCAGCCGCCGTGCCAACGAGTTGCGCAAATATTTACGATCGTCTCGCCTTCGCGATTCTCCTCGGGCTCGGGTGCTTCGCCGTCGTTACGCGCGCTATAGGAGATCCATTTTTTCCGTATTAAAATAAAATTAAACGAAGCCTCGTGACGAGAAAAGAATGGCCCGCATGAAAAATCACCGTCCACCTCTTCGCGAAGAAAGGATATTACGGATGTTACGCTTCTTCTTGCTGGAATCGTAAATCTTTCCGCGCCACCATTGAGTTTCGTGAGGTTTTACGAGACACCAACTGGCTGCTCTCCTCGGGGCCGACAATTTCTTTCCTAACTGATTTTCCTGTACGTTATTGGACACGACATTTATTTTTGCATCGCCAAACGCACAGAGTAGATGTATCAATGAATAATTGTTTAACTTTTAGCAAATGTATAACTTTGTAACATTTATTTCATATTGTTATTCAATTAACTTTACAATTTGTTATAATATTTTATTAATCTAACCGTCACCTGGAATATTTATTATTACTTGTACTACACAATAGTTTTTTCCTATATCGAAAGTCTCTCGTGCTGACGACAATTTTCCAAGCGTTATCGAAACTAACTTCTACGTTAACGATCGGCGCGTCGCCAATATCTGATGGTTTCCCAATAAACTCGTGTGGGTTGCGTGGTCCCATCCATGTCAATTAGGAGCTAATTGATTTCGAGTGTAAATCTCTAATGCGCAGTAAGATTTTTCGACGGCGCACCGTTTCGATCAGGGTTTGCGGTTGCGCGGCGGGGCTGCAAGCAGAGCTTGCAGGCGAAAGCAGTTGTTCCCACTAAATTTACGACGACGAGAGGGCTAACCCTCCTTTCTTACGGCTCCTCACTCGCGTTGCTCCGTTTCTCTGCCGTTAATGAGTCCCTATCGTACGGCGCCATATGTTTCCCCGGCGATACTGTTTGTTTCCTTTTTAAAGGCGGAGAAGGGGCGGAGAGAGCTTTTACGCCGGTCGTATACCTCTCGCTAGTATTCCGAATCCGCGTGTAAAATGTAACTTAACCGCGTTTACTACATACGTCCGCGGCCGGGTCGCTATTAAATGTTCCGATTTTTTTCGGGTTTATGTTATATTCATGCATTGACAATGGATGGCTGTACAGCGGGAAATTTCATCGGCGCGCGAAATACAGATAAGCAAACAGATATCCGTTGGATATTGGCGATGATGGGAAATCGATCATTCGATTGATGCGAACGCGCTTATTGTTCGGCGAGAGCAGTGAGGCAAAAAATTTTATCGGCATACTGTCGTCATGCACAGAGATGCTGTCACCTCTTTACTGCATTGTCCAATTTTTAATTGGTAGTGGTCGTTTCTACAGAACATAGTTTTGCAGCTCGCTGTGTTCCTTTTACTGCGCAAGAAAAGATGTTCGATTATTTATTTCAAGTCATATGTACAGCCGTGTAAATTTTTATTCATGGAAGCGCGTATTATATACCGCAGGTTAGATGTGCTGAACAGACTAATCCTGGACCGCAATCCTTGTCACTTTTGCAGAAGTGGCGTCCCTCTTGATGACTATCGATCTTGATGACCTCCCTTCTTCGTCTGTCTGGCAGATGTAGAGACACGACTTCCGATTCGCTCTTAAAAAGCACACATTTTGTTTTGTTAATATTATTGCAAGATATGGGAATGTGTCAGATTCATATATCAATGGGAATCGAATCCAGAAATGCGATATTAATACAAAAATTAAAGGTTTAAAGACGGATTAAAGGACGGATTAAATTTTAGAAGAATTGTAACAAGCATGGGGAGCGCATTACGATGACCGAAATCAAATGATGCGATTACTTACGGATTCTTTGCTTGAGTCGTCCAATTCGATTACACGAATGTCCGGTTTTCCCTAAGATGGAACGACCAAGTGAGATTAACACATAATCGCTGTGTAATATTATAGCTCGCACTGCGCGTTTGAACGGCAAGATTAAATCGATTCTCCGTACCTTCTTGTCCTGAATGATACATGACTCGGCCAAAACGGTGTATATTAACAACGCGAAGAGAAGAAGTCGGTTCATGTTGGTTTAACAGAATTGCGACGCTTCTCGACGTGCGAGCGCTCTTTATACCTAATCTCAAAGCGCTGCTTGCGAAATTGTTCCATCAACGCGTTCTTATCGAAGCATCGTTAAAGCGTTGTCGCGTACCAGCAGAAAATGGATTGCTAACGCTTCTCTTAACTCGACCGGAAATTACGCAAACGTGAATTTTCCGACGTTGCGCTAAGTATCCGTCGGATTTGCCGCTTATTTATCTAAATTAGAAAAAAGAGAAGTACGTCGTAAATGTATGTCAACGTCGCGCAATTTTCTCAAGCGCGGATAGAAATGAGTTTCCGTTATCTTAATTCTACGGTTGTTCTCAAATGTTCCAATCTTATCACCGAAAAAACATTTCAAACTAAAGTTCTTGTCAAAAGTTAATATGTTTTTTAATCAACAGCATTTTTTCCTGAAAATACTCGGAATAACGTTAGTGTTTACCGCAGTATAACTGCACGATAATAATAAAAATATCTTATCGATTATTTCATAATGTTACGACCATGTTGCTCGTAGGCCGGCGATGTCTACGTATCCTTATTCGATTTTCGTAGTATTCCCTTAAGCGGTATATATTTTCAGTCTCTTCCCGGGTCCTCGGGAGACAGAGAGGATACTTACTGTGCATTTTCCGCGGAATACCGCGCTACCTTCCGTAAAATAAGAAATACGAGACGCTCGTTTTCCGATGCTCGAGGAGGTCCGGTCCCACGAGTGCAGTATGCATCTTCGCGTTCTCTAGCGCGGCTGAGTGAAGGAATACAACGGCAACTTTTCATCGGAGATCGACTTTAATGACCGACGAGCTCGACAGTCGGTTGCGAACAAAGAGCGTTGGCTTTTATTTTTGCCTCCTCGGACGAAAATAACGCGCGGAAGAAGAAGAAGAAGGACCGCAGTTACGGATATCGGGATTAAAACCTTTAATCAGCCGCGCGCCATTAACTTTGTTAGCAAGGTACGTTGCGGTTATTGCGGCGCAAAAAGAGGGGAAAGCCAGCGCGGAAAATCCGGCGAAAGAGTAAAAACTGCATCGTATGCTGAAGTACTGGTTCTTCCGTGTTCCTTAGTCGCGAATGATTATCGCGCACCCATTAACACTTTAACTCATGCCGTTCGCGCTTGTTACGCGAATAATCAAAGATGTTTTCAGCCGCCGCGCCGGCGAAATGGCCACATTAGGAAATTGCACGCTCGGCATCGCTCGCATATCGTTATTTTCTGCCTCGTTATCTGTCTTTGAGGGAACTCTTTCATTCGTGCCGATATATCCACGTATGCTTGCTGGGTAAATTCATGTTTGCTTCTATATGTTTGCTTCGGACGCGAGATCATTAATGTCTTATTCTTGTTGCATCATTAATTCAGAAATGGAATATTATAAGGGAAGATTTATCACTGCGTTTTCCATAAAATGCGAGCTTTCTCAAAATGTGCGATTCAATATGAATTATAATAAAATTATTTTAATTAAATTAGTTGAATTATAAAAAGTTACATGTTTCTGCTGTTTAGAATTATTATTCAATGTTGAACAAAAGAAGTATTCCTGTGAGAAAGACATACAGAATAAAGAAAATTTAGAAAAACGGAAAGGGCTGAAAAACTATTGCAAAACTTCAAATTAAAATATTTTATTTTAAAAAATATTGTTTATGAGGTATATCCATTATCATTACACCACGTATGCTCTTGGGTGGTTAATTCTTAACACTATATACTTAATATAGCGAGGGAAATGCAGCTGTTTACATAGCACTGTCACTACTGTTGGCGAAGTTGTCGCGTGAAGGAGTCCAAATTAGACGGTGTGGTAGAGTCCTCGACGGTCTGTCGACGTGACCGGAAGTCCTTTGTTCGCCTTTGTTGATTGCCGAACAACGTGGAAACTACTCATTAGCTTAGCAAATAATACTCTACAAGTGCAGCCCTAACCTTCGGGCTAAACAAACTTGCCCACCGTCACCAGTATTCACCGTATCAGTATCCCGTTTCATATTTTTATTTCACTACAGCCCTAGCATGATTTGCTTTTTTAGCGATTATTGAAAAATAAAAAAAAATGTTATTTTATCATGAATGTAAAAGCATAAAAATTAAAAATAACAGTATGCAGCACAATAATCTCGATTCAATTTTTGAATTCGCACCATTCTGATGTTAGGATTCTAATACGTAAAAAATAATCCGCTTGTTCGAGCTGTAATCGGATAAACCGTTTAGATTGGGTATACATTCGATCACAAAAGTCCAAGAAATTTAAGAAAAATATAAACAAAATATTCTAATTTTACTATCTTTTATTATCATACAATATTAATACTGTTTTTAGCGTTGTGAAAGTGAATTTCAAATGAATAAGCGATGGTTAAATTCATGAATATCATATCCTCAATCCTACGATCTACTTTATTTGTGCACAAATGAGGGACGAGATGTTCGACAAAAGAAGCTGGTTTGTTCGAGTTGACTGCTTCAGGAAAACAAATTGGAAATAGTTCAGAAGAACAAAAGCAAACAGAGCTGCGGGCTTTTCTTGGCGCTCGTTGACTCTGCGGAAAGAAATGCGCGGACCAAATTAGTTGGAACAGTCACGGCCCAGACGACAGGTTGTGAATGATGAATGAATGTAGTAGGTAATACCCCAGGAAAGGTAATTTTGAACTTTTCCGCGGTAAACGGCAAGTCTAGACATCCGTTTGTGAGAATAGTACAAGCACAAATCTCATAAACTTCAAGATATAGGGCTAAGTACTTGAGGAAGGGTAGACTACAAGCTTTCTGCTGTCATGAATCTGTTTAATAATGCTAACTAAAGTAATTACAACAATAACTAGTATAACAGTGCTAGATATATTTTTAACTTGAAGACTGTCCAAATCTGCGCGTTTAATTTATGTAAAATAGTTTGCAGTATTTTCATAGTTTTTGCATTCTTCCTCATCTATCGACCCATCATTATTTTCAAGATAATCTTTGCAAAGATTTGATTAATTGTCATAATTAAACAAATAAAATAAATGAAAGAAAGATAATATTTTCTTATTCTCCTGAATCTTAGAAGTTTAATTTACGAAATAATATTTAAGTTTTCAGACAAACATAATATCAAAATATATTATTAACGATATGTATTATTGCTAAAAAAAATTTTAATGTAAAATTTAAAAAAATTTGAAGAAATATACTATGTCAAGTTGGGCACATTCAGCAGGCTTTGCGGCCTGCTCATTTAGATATACTTTTCAAAAGCAAGTGCTAATCTTGTTAATCGCACAAGAACGTTTTCGTGGAAGAATGGTCGAAAAAGATGAAACAACGATTTGTTTCGTTGTCACGCTAAACGGTTGACGTTGCACGCGACAGTAAATGCGAGAAAAACGAAACACAGATTCGCCGAGATCGTTTGTATATTTAGACCATGCTTTTAACATACAATGCCGTCTTTCTTTTTGCTCTTCTCTCTCTCTTTCTCTTTTTCTTATTTTTCAGTCTTAAATTGCCGAGAGTATTTTTCAAGAAAATTCAAATAGATCGATAGCGATATTAATTCCTTTTCACACTTTTTCACGCTTTTCTTAGGTCCCACAGACTTTTGCGATCGAATGTATGTCCGATCTAAATCGGTTCATCCGATTACCGCTCGGACAAGCGGATTACTTTTTACGGATATCACATTTTTCACTTTGCGAAAAGCAAAAAATTATTTAACGCCAGTCGCAGATCGCGCTCGAGTGTGTGCATGTGCCCACGTATGGGCGAGTGGATACAACACATGAACGTTATATTCTCGAGCGCGGCGCGCTCATGCAGTATTCATTCGAAAGCGTTTAATAACCAATACCGTCGGCGGGAGAGAGCGGAATGTAATATTTTTTTATATACCTGTATATAAAAAAAGAAAAATAAAAAACGATGAAAATCCGATATATCGGCGTGAGGTGCGCGCAAGCTCCATGGACGCGTCACGATTTGTTTTCATAGATTTTTCCTCGGACATTATCGCACATCGGGCGAATGCAATCTTTATCCCGTCCCAATCTGTTCAGCAGCGAAATAATCCGAAAATAACACGCTTCAACTTCGATCGTCGCAGCAAGTTCCGACAAATTATGATTAACGATAAAATCCGCGCGCGCTTATTAATCGACCCGACTGATAAAAGGTCCTGCGAAATTATTCGATATCGATATAATATATCGTGCGGTAGAGGACATTAGTGATATCGATTGCACGGTACGGAATCTACCCGAGCGGGACGCGTGCGTGCACGCATGCACGCACGCGGAATCCACGGAAAAGCAGCTTAATTGAAGCGATTATCCCCTCGTTCACAAAGAGATAGCGACCAGCATTTCGTGATGCACTTACGTAACGATTAAGCCGGCGCGCATACGGCTGAAAGGATGAGTGTGTGTTTGTGTGTGTGTGTGTTCGAGACATATTGTTATCGATGGAACTAATGCGGGACGGAGATTGGTCCTGCGGTAGATACGACGTGCCCTCATCATGTTTAAAGCGACGTGTAACGGCCTCCTCCCAGCGTCTCGACTCTATAACGAGTGAGTAATGCTTTGTCTTATGATTGATTGAAGTAACACGGAGAACCGACGAAACTTTACGGAACGATTTACGACGCTTAGATTAGAGCTCTGATCTGATATATCGATATAAATTTAAATTTTTTTTCGAATATATATGATTGAAACTAATGAAGCGTGAAACAAAAATGATAAAAAATAATTTTGTTGAGTATAGTTATAGTTAGTTATACTTATTTGAATAGTTATGAAACTTGAATTTTCGCGCGTTCTACGAGGTACATTTCTGCAACATTTTTCCCGAAAATTCTTTTAGTCAGAGATGTGCTACATGAAATCAGATCGAGCGATTTACCCTAGATTCACGGAGACCAATTCGTCTTTCTCCGTCGACGCCTTGTCGTCTTTCGGGTAGTGAACCAACCGTCTAACTGTTTCCGCCCTCGAGCCTCTCACTCACCGAAATAATATGGACTAATTTCGGCGGGCATCCCTCAGGGAGTATCCCGGGGGAGCAATAAGGGGGCTATAGAAGCGTTCGCCGACATTGAATTCTATCCATTTGTCCGGCCGACCGGTATGCGGAGAATAGCCGCGAAACTTCTAATATCCCCATACGTCACGCGTGGACATCACTCTGACATGGCCAATCGCAGCCCTTTCTACTGCAATTGCTACGAAAATATGTAGGGGTCATTTAACCCTTTCATTGCCGATGTATCCAGTTAGGAAACTATTTACAAACAGGATGTAGGATGCTTCCTCGCTTCTTCTATTACTAAAAGAAAGAAATTTGTTTTTGTTTTCGAGCGAGATTATTCACCGAATACGCCTGTTTGGTTCGTGGATTCCCATACATCAAATACGTCCATCGTAGGCATTATGGATACATGTATTCAGAGACATGATAAATATATGACCGAGAAAGTTTGTGACTTAATCTGCAAGGGTTTCTCAATTGTATCAACTTATTCGCTATTCGTGGATTTATGGCCTTATTCTGTCGCCTGTGCCTTGTACTGTCGAGCCTTTTCACCTTCTGTATCGATATCTGTACGCGCTGCGTAATAATGATATGAGCAGTGAATTTCTATAATGGTACAAACTTTTCTCTGAAAGAGATCTTCTTTATTTCAAAAGTTGTATTTACGTATCGAAAATTGATAATTACGCGAGAGAGAGAGACATTAATGAGCAAAAATGTGCAAACGTTTTCAAGAAATAATTGAATAGATGCATATGATAATAATATTAAGATACTCTAATTATATTTCTGTCTCTCTCTCTCTTTCTCTCTCTCCCTCCCACTCTTTCTTTTTTCTTTATTTTGTTCTTTTATAAGTTTTTTATCAAATATTTGCCTCATTTCAAAATATATCTCATTGTAAATAATATACGTAATATTTTAACGCTTGACAGGAATTTTTTAAAGCATTCAATAAAAATAGCGATTTTTTCTCTTTTCTTTAAATTAATTAGACATTAAAAAATTTAATATGAATTTTTTTTTCTTTTGAAAAAATATATGTAATCTTATTTTAATATTAATTTTTATTGAACTATTATGATTCTCCATCTGATTCGATCATTTAACGAATAAATCTCATTTCATTGAAGATTCGCGATTAGATCAGTGCGATAAGGATTTACTCCTCTTTGAAAGACTACATCCTCCTTGTAGAAACGTTATGGGAATCTTCTCGCAAATCTATGGCTGAGAAGAGGCCTGAAAGCTGCATGACGGCGGATATATTTCGCTTGCGCAGCTTAAGGATACTATTCTTCCCGCCGTCTAAAGCGGAAATCCTGGGCAGCGCGCTGTCGTCGAGATTCTCGAAGTGGAGTATCGTGTTCGGATGTCTTTCGTGTTTTTTACGTCAAGTTGATCGCATCGCGCAGACCTCGAAAGAAAACGCAAACTCTGCCGTGAATACGAATTTTTCCATCACTGTTGAGCACTTCGGATTTAGACTTTCGTAGCTGAAAAGGCTACTTTAAACTCTCCTTTATTCTTCCAAATGTTATGCATCTTAGGGAGAGTTTGTAGAATTTTTTATATAAAAATATATATGTATTGATTTATTCCGATTACAGGTTTTAATATGATATGAAATAATACAATATAAAGTTATTGCAAAGTTAACATTAAGATTTTAGATCGAGTTAGGAGAGAGAAATACAGATATTTTACGAAAGTAAATTTTAGGTATGATATTTAAGAAATCATGTACTTTGTTTCTTCCTCAGATTTAATTTGTTTACGCCGTAGAAAAATTAGAGTCTCAACGATATATTATTTATTATTAATATGAATGAATAAATAATACATTAAATATCTCACTGTTGACATACAATTACATATCGTTTCAACAACTTTAACGATGAAAGGATTGAATCTAGAATAAAAAGAAATGATTACAAAGAAACCACCGATGAATTTTTGCAGATAGGAAAGAGCCGCGAGGGACGATAGAATAATAAATCTTACTACTCAGCCATCCGACAGTAGAATTTTGCAGCGGGGAAGAAATTTCAACGCGACGGCGACGACTCTTTTTCCTTCTCGATATGGGAAATGCGTCTAATGGAAGAGCGGGCGACAGACGCTCCAGAATGTCTTAAAGGCCATCGATTCAGGCGAACCTGTCGGATAACTTGGTAGTAAGACTTATCGCACGTCGTGGAACGGTTCCGAAGAGACAAGGGTCCTCTACGAGGGCAGTTTGTCGAAACCCTCGGCGACAACTATCTTCTACAGCCAGTGGCTCTCTCTCTCTCTCTCTCTCTCTCTCTCTCTCTCTCTCTCTCTCTCGATAAGTGGCTTAGTAGCTTACCCTCTTTTTCTCTCTACTTTCTTCCATCTCTCTGTAACCGCCTCTAGTTGTCCACGTTCGGGAACAATCCCTCGGATGCAACGATCAAATTATCCTCTTTTTCCGAGACTCATTCGGTCAGAAACGCGCCATGTCGAAATGGTTCTTTCCATCGGCACGTACGCAAGTCTTGTTCGTAGAGATAGTGGGAATCGACTGTCTCTTGCAATCTGTAGAAGTGTAGATCAGAGATAAAACGAATATCGCGAAGAATGATTGAATGCATGTCATTTATTTTAATTGGTAGAAAATGAGGTGCGAGAACGAAGACAGAAGACAGTAATTGTTTCTTTCGACCCTGTGATCCTGATCTATAAATTAACGGCTCTTTCGGGCCTCTCTTCTTAATTGGGCCGCGTATTAATCCCCCTCCAGGATGCGACCGCAAGGATTTATTTGCGGGACGGCACGAAGAGGAAAGAACGGCGGTGATAAGAGAGACACAGAAACGTGGAAGGACACGTGGGATTACGAGGTCTTAACTGCGCGTGCCAAAATAGACGAGGATCGCCCTTCACGCTCGGGCGTAAAGACCTTTGAGAGATAAAAAAATCCAAAAAAATTTCTATAAAAAAAATCTGGATTGTCTATCATCTCAATCTGTGATTCTTATTACTGATGAAAGTTTAATCAATTCACATTTTTCTTTAATAATTAAAATACTAAGAGATTTTAAATTATAAGCGATTATAAATAAAAAAAACAAAATTGATTATTCTTTAGTTCAAATAGCTTCTGCTTCAATTAGATGAAAATTTTAAAAAATTAGCGATTAGCATAAATTTGAATATTAGGAGAAAATTTTATAAAAATTCACTTTTTTATTAATTTATGCATCAATAATATATTAAGGTTTATTGATACAGCTTGATGTATGGTTTAGTATGACTTTTTTAAAATAATTCCAATTTTGAATCACATTTGCAGAAATTAATAACGCGACATGATATTGATGAGATGTAATCATGCGTTCATCCGAATTTGCCGATAAATAATGTTGCACCGGATCTTGCGTTGGAACATTACTCTGAAACATTACATTAAAATACGCATTAATTGTACGTCATAATTTTTCGGCATGCCATTTGTCCCGTCGAATAACGTGCCGCGACTGAGTGAGTACACAAAGGGGGAAAGTAGACAAATTTGATCAACGACTGCGACACCTTGACGTCCTATTCGTTTCCGGTTGTCGCGTCAGCTTGCTGGAAGCGGCTAATTAATAATAAGCGCTTAATTAAGCGAATGGATGCGCGCTTTTGTCGATTGTGCTAGCAGATACGAACGAATGCCGTGTCTCATATACGAGAAAAGTCTATTCGAAAACGTATATCATGCAGCATTACATTGTGTGAGTACATTTGTACAAACGGATATACGCCGCACGGTCGCATGACAATGCAAGCTGTTACCGCAAATGCAATTATTTGTAATATTTATACTCAAAGATACGCGTACACATTTATTTGCGAATTTACGAAAAAAATAATAAATATTCAAGCTGTTAGATAAATTTCGTTTTGCTTTCTTTAAATAATTCGAATTTTGTAAAGAAATCCTAAAAATGTTTATAACTTTATAAAAAATATGTGAGGATATAGTACTCTCTGTATCCATTTTTTTTTAAATATCGTTGTTCAGATTTTTTAGATAATATTCATCATATTAAATTTACAATGAAATATATTACTTTATATCTAAATCAGATAGAATTTACAGATAGTTATATAAAGATTTTCTAACGTTCCATGTAATTTAAGACAAGTGTGTATCAGTTAGGCTGTTCGCACATTTTTTTCGGACAAATTTTATTTCTTTTATTTTCGGAAAAGTGGATTATATTGAATAAGAAATACGTCAAAAAACGTGTCGTTGTCAACGACACGACATTTCATCGCAAAGATTTTTGAGTGGCCCTACACGTCTCTTGTTGACTAAGGGAAGTTAAATAGGGGTGACTAGAAGAGACTGCCGTAACGATTTAGGAGTTTGCTTTGACGTACAGTTGCCTCCTGAAAGGTCTTTGTGAGTAAATATATCGCGAGCATCCACGCAGACGTCGGATAAGGGATAAACAGCCGCAGAATCCATCTTAATTTTGGAACGCGACTCTCGCAAAGTGTAGTACTCGTGTTGCGATGGAGAAAGTGAGGCGCGACTAATTGAATCACAGGAATTAGCGCGGTGGCTGCGATTTGCCGCGAGGGTGCTTTCGAAGATTAATGAAACGATCTCGTTAACGGTTGCGTTACCGAATCCCTTCAATTGTTAATGCTGTTATTGTTCTATTTGTTATCTTGCATCACATTATTTTAATCGCTATTATTTATTGATATTATCAAGTGTGCTAATAAGGATTCTTGATTTATTTTCCACTTTGTTGGTGCACACATTACATTTTTACAATCTGTTCACTAACTAGATCGATCTAACTCGGCTAAAACCACAGGCAGCTTATCGACTTCCGCTTATTACCCACAAATTCGCAATTAATGGTCGCTGGATACATGTATCTGTGTCATCTATAAACGTGCGCAGGTGCGTGCATTACGATCGCCCTAATCGCGCGCTTTTGCGATTAGGATGGAATTTCAGGGCGTGCTTCGCGAACGTCCACGTAGGGCGCAGGTCGTAGGTGCGCGATAATTAATAAACAAACTCATAGATATGCGATAGGACGTCCACGGGACGTCGCGTGAGATTTACAAGGGGGCCCTTTCTCTTCTCTTATCCTTAGCTTATCGCCGATTAGAAACGCGAGTGCTCGCGCGAGCACGACGACCTTCGATTTTCGTTTCGTTCGCGCGGAATGGCCTTTTATTTTGCTACCCCCCTGGGGGTTGAGGGGTAGCCCGGCAGTTACTCGGGGGTTAAAATGCTTTCGGGCGCCGACGGGCCCGAAGTGTAGGGCGAACGAAATGTGTCGTGCTTCGTGGTGAAAGTCTCGTTGCGTTGCGTAAAAACAAGGGTGAATTACGAGCGAAGGGTGCGTCCGTCTAGTCGTCCTCCTCTTTCCGTATCTACGAGTTTGCGTTTAGAAGTCGGATAATTCGAGCGATACATTTGAATTTGCCGCCATTACCTCGACGATCGCCCTCCCGTTTATCTTCGTCCTCTCGAGGGATATTTCCATTAGGTAATTATCGCTTCAGCGGATAATCGAATTTACACTCTTCTTGGATATCAACTGACTTCTTCCATACATTTTGAGATAGATTTATTTTTTATTATAGTAATTGATTAAAAACTATAGCTAGAACGAGGTGGTACTTGTGCGTAATTCTGCAATGCTTTTGAAAGTTCAAAAACTATTTTTACATTTTTGNGTTGGATAATTTTGGAAATAAAATAAAATAGAGATATCAATAAATCTGAAAAAAATTGCAGAATATAAAACGCATATGGTAATGCAACTTTTTAAAATTACATCTTTTGAGTTTTAAGCACTTCTTAAATATTTTTCGTCTCATTTAATTGTTTTTACAAAAATGTGAATAGATATTTAAAGAAGAGTATATCTATTTGAGTAATATTGTAATATTAATAACTGTTCTAAAAATTGCAATCTCTGTCTTGATCAGTCGATTATTCAAGAATAACGGCTTAGTTGATCTTTAAGCATAACTAGCATACGATTTAAGAGCTGAGGATCGCCGTGGTAATTTCCACCAAACGGAAATCACAAGATCTCTCTTCCTTATCTTCCCGAGTCTTCGTGTATACGCGCGAACGTTCGCCGTTACTAGAAGAGCCGTATTTCTTCGATTATCTCGTGCATGCGCATCAGGACAAGCGAAATGCAAGTTTTATCATTCGCGCCGTAATTAAAGCTCGGCCTGCAATTAGTCCCGATTAAGCGTAGAATCGGGGATTTTTTCATGAAGTAGAGCGTTACAAATTGGCGCGACGTATTATTGCGTGATTCTAAAAACAAAAATCTCGTCCATCATGTAGCTTCAAGCCTGTACGTTATTTCGTGCGCATAATTTAATAATTACTTTTCTCGCTTGGTTACAGGTAAGCGATGAACGTGATGGCCTACTTGTGAGAAGGAATTACACTTGTGTTCGGTCAAGTTGCAGCGACGTGATATAAATAGTGAGTCTTTTCGTACGAGTAAAAATATTTTCGCGGGCGACTCGTGTAATTCCGCTTGTCTGGCTGACACACGCGCGTCTAAGGAATGGTGTGCTTCGCTATGTTTTTGCGGCGTAACGCGATAAATTCTTCGGGGTCGGGTAAACCGCCATTTACGTAAACATGTCCGCTCGCATTTGCGCTCGTGTGTATTCCAAGCAAAGAGGATATATAATAAAACATGGTGAAGGATCGATACGCCGCGAGAAGCTAAGTGGATAACGTAATGGTCCCGGGTTATCGTAAGAGCGTCCAGGACGGTGTAACGATGGGGCGAAAGCAAATCTATGAAGTGGCACCCCAAAATGCAAATTTTTATAAAATTGATATGGCATTTAATTGTTCACAATTTGTCCATATTTGTCCATAAATAATCATTTTTCCACTTTGCAAAAAAAAAATTAAAAATAAAAGTTTCGTCAGCAGCGCCCCTAAGTGAATTGTTAAAAATTATATATGGATTCCGATTGTCCATCATTTATCCACATTTGGCCAAGAATAATAATTTTTTTTTCTTTTTGTCCTTTGCAAAAAAGAAAAAAGAAAAATTAAACAAATTTTATCCTGAGAACCTCTCTAATTTTTAAAAATATTAAATTTTTTTTGCATAGTGAGCAAAAGACAATTATTTGTAGACAAAGATGGACAAATTAAATGTCATATTAATTTTGTAAATATTTGCATTTCAGGGTGCCAATTTTACAGACCTGGCGAAGGCGCCGGAATTTCAGCCATTGTCTTTGGGATTCGTCTTGAATCCGTATTTTTCGAGAAGGGGAGGGAAACCGAGGGGTCGTCCAAGTTGCGCGATCTCGCGTAATCGTATTTATATAATACATCTCTGCAAGAGAGAAGCGAGCTGTCTCGCGACGAAAGAGCTCGATCTGTCGTTCTAGTGTACTTTATAATCTTACGTACCTCGCGACGTTGTCGTCACCATCGTTTTCGATCTCGCGTCGTCTCGTCACGATCCCTCCTCTTCTAGCGAGATACTTCTACGACATACTTTTACGAGAGTGCTCTAGCGGGGACCATAAATTTCCCGTTTTACGCCGGCCGCGTAAGCGTTCTGCCGCTATGGCTTTTCTACGGCTCGCGAGACAATGCATAGACGATGATCGGGAAACAATGCCACCGGCGTCGCACTTTTGATAACTCCGACGGTTAGGCCCTCGAGTGACTTACGGCGTAAGTTCTCGATCGCGGAAACCTCCCCATCGCCTCCCGCGTTGCGGTGGCGCACCGTGACTCCGTGCTAAGGGGTGGTTCCGAGGGACCGTTTACGCCTTCCGCCATTTCCCCATTCCCCTTTCCCTCTCCCCCCTGGTTTACGGTGGTTTAATTATCGACTGCGAGTCAGGAAGGCGAAAAGGGAGAGAACCGGCACGCCGATAAATCTCGACGGCTGTGCTTCGCGCCGAGAATGGTGGGGTTGCAGTTGCGAAAGAGCGGCGCAACAGTTCGGCGAAATTGACGTCTACGAATTTTCTCGGTCTCTTTTGATAAATCCATCGTGTCGCATTTCACTTCGCGACGGCCGCGCGCGTTCGCCGGATAAATTACACTCGCGCTAATTTCGACGTTTGAACATTTGATTCGGTGATAAACGACGAGGGAGGGGAAAAAAGGCAAGCGATCTTAAAAATAGGATTTTCCTGCAAGGAAAATCCAATTTCTCCTCGAGGGCGCGCTCCTCCGCCAAAGTTCGCGATAAGTTAAATCGGAATTAACGAATTAAACAGTTCAACGGACGGCTTTAAATAAGCCCTGCAAATGCGAAGAGAACTTTCATAATCGTCGGAAGTTCGATGACTTCTAGCAGATATATCCCGTGAGAAGATGGAGATATTTTATTTTTAGATATAGTTTCCTCGCAAAAAAGTTATAATGCATTTTTTTTTAATGTGGCAAAATTTGAATTTCTCAGGCCATTATTTTATTATAGCTAATCTACGTGAAATATGTAAGTAACATTTAATTTCATGAGAAAGGATTATTTAACTCTTCTATTTTTTTCTTCATCGATTCGTTTAATTTATCTCGTAATAAAGAATAGCGACTGCTCTTTTCATTCGAGTTGCGAAAAATTGTCTTCATTATGAAAGACCATTTTTCATGCCGGTCTCTTGAGGGCACTTCATTAAGATAGTCTATCAAGTGACGGTCTTTCGAATATTCCAACAAAAGGCCGTTCCTCGACCTGACCTTGTCGAAAGCCTGAGGATAGCTAGATCCTTGAAACACGTACCGAAGAACAGAAGCCAGAGGTTCTTTCTTAAGATTCTGACACGAAGCGAGTCGACGCAATTGATTTTCTGCTTTATCGCTTTACTAGCACTGCCCTCCGGGAAAATTCGATCGTCAATGAAAAACTCTTTTCCTAAAGGTTCTTTATCGGACGGACAAAGAAGTCTGTGTTAACTAAGATGATTCTTTCTTGCTCGAAAGCTTTCCATCGTGAGAATATTTAACCTGGTAAATTAATGATGCGAATCAGAGATCGTTTTATTATCATTATTTATTATTAGATTTTTATTAATATATCATTTTTATAATGTAAAATAAATTTTACAATATGATGGTCGTCGCGAAATGAAATGGATTTTCTTATTGTGAAAATTATACAATATATGAAAGGAGATATATAAATAATTACGAAATCGAGCTTAACTTTTTAAACATTTTTTATCTATTCTATATTTTTAATTTTTCTTTTTTATATGAATTGACTAATATTTCCAGAAATATGTCAGTCATACTGATCCGAAATTAGTAATATGGATATCTTATTTAGCTTCGCGTCACGTTTTTGCACATGACATCTTCGAATACGACTTCCCGTATCCGTTTTATCGATTTCCAGCGAGCAGCCACGATCCATGGAAATGGGGTCCTAAAACTTCGATACTTCCTTCCTTCCAGCGACAAGACGTCGTCCTCGACGATCCTGGAGATAAGCTTAAAGACAATAGGGTGCGCTAGTAGGAAATGACAGCTCACGGAGCTCGCAGATCTAACCCAGATTAAGGGTCGTGAAATCTTTCCCTCTAACACGTGCCCGCACACCCTCCTCATTCCCTCTGGCCCATCGTTTTTCCCCGCATCGTTTTATAAACTTGGCGAATCCCTACTCACGAGAGAACCCACTTGAGTTTCCCGGCCGAAACACTTGCCGAAGTACACGGTTGAGGAGGGAATAAAAAACGGGGGGGGGGGGGGGAAAAGAAGGAGGAAGAGTGTAGAACTAGGGGGAAAAAAGCAGGTTCTCACTCCGAAACGTAACCGATGTATCCAAATCCTTCGCGAGCGAATGGAGGCACGCTTATTCGGAGGTAAAGATGCACTGTACTTGAGAAAACTTATACTGTAATGGCGGGCACGTCCCTCTCGTCTGACCGCGGCGGTTTTCTTTGCCTTGAAAGATTATCCCTGAGTGGCGGTGCTTGTGTCTCTGAGCATTTTGCGTGTAACGCGACGCGTAAAGTGACAGGATAAAAACCGCGAGAACCACGAGAAAGGTATCTCTGAATGTACTTGAAAGAATATTTGCGTCGCTTAGAGGATTCTTGGGTCAATTGTGACGAGAGACATTCGTAATATTCATGACAGGAGATCTTAATCATCATAAAATGTGAAATTAAAGTCAAATAAAGTTAAAATTAAGTGCAAAACTAAGTTTTCATTTTTAAATAAAAATTTGTAAGTATACATTATTTTATTAATAAGGCTAATAAATATCACTTTCATGCCACTTGCGAAATAGATATTTCATATAGAATGTGCTATTAGAAAGAACCATTGTGATATTATCATTAGAGTATGAAATACTTTTATTTAAAAAGATATATAGCGACAAGAGGAAATTAAGATTAATTAATACAAATGAACGGATCGAATTCTATTCTGCGTTGAATTGTACGTGGTGCAATTACCCGCGACATAATTTCTTTCGTGTACATGTCGAACCGCTCTCTCCGAAATCCTCCCGCGTCTACTAAATCAGCCGCGTTGTAACTATGCCTAATCACTAACTGCAGTCAAACGACACGTTAATCCACGGAGCAAAGCCGATCTCGAATCTATGCAAATACAATTACCCTTCTCTCTTTGCCGTCTTCAGCGCCCTCGGCGCGGAGATCGGTCGGTTCTTATCAGGTCGTTCCTCAGATCGTGCAAACGAGGCAGGATCATCCCGGGGACTATGTTAATGTAATGGGGAGAGCTTTATCCCGCGGGATTAGTCCACGAGGCATACTCTTTTTCTAAAATATTCTGACGCACGCCGAAAAGGATCAATCATGTCTTTTTATGCAGTCGCAATTTTTTTTAATTCGATATAAAAACACGGAAATGTTAAAAGATAAAGAATAT
Source organism: Tetramorium alpestre (assembly GCA_021460005.1). Lineage (NCBI taxonomy): Eukaryota > Metazoa > Arthropoda > Insecta > Hymenoptera > Formicidae > Tetramorium > Tetramorium alpestre. Next base: position 371,721 of record JAJVSH010000035.1, on the reverse strand, counting down.
TTTTGCTTGAGATTGTTCTATAATTAAATTAAGTTATTGATTAACAAATATTCTAAATATTTGAACGATATTTTATTACTATAATAGATATTTAAAAATATATAATGTCTAAACATTCGCTAAAAAGAATCGTTTTTATAACTTTGTAAAAAAAAAAAATCTTTTCTTGTTTAGATAAAATTAAGCATTACAAAATACAATCTTTGTGTTTTGCAAAAGATTGCAAAAAGATGTAATTTGTTCGATCCAATTGCACGAATTTCACAAATTTAACTTCACTAATAAAAAAATAATATTATTGCATGCATTGAACATGCATTCTTATCGATCCAATTGTGCATAATATTAAATTAGGGATTTTTCGGTTTCCAATATCAAGTTTTTTTTTATTTGTTTCATTATCATTTAATGGGACGAGCATTTGTGAAAATTGAGACTCGCTGCGAATTCCGCTTTTAATCTTGAAAGTGTACTTTCAGTTTGTTATAAGTACGGCAATATTCAGCCGTCTAAACGAACCGCATATTATAGATTTCATGTCGTAAATCAGGTTTTAACTAGGGTCCTTCGGGTGAATAAAGATGATCAATAAATTGAAGGACCATACTAGATCATGCACCTCGCGCATATTTTACCCGTCAGGAAATAATGATCGCATTACATTACTTGTTCGACGACTCGATCAGCCCGATGCAAAATGATTGAAGCTCCATTATATCACTGCCGTTTTCGTCCGTTGATTGTAAGATGGATTTGATTTTGATTTCTTTAAAGTAACTTTTTGAGAATTACATAACGCAATGATGTTTAAAGCATATTTAAATATATATAATTCACAAGAGAATAATTGCATATATATTTTTGAATATATCTATAACATTATTATTAAATAATTATTCTGTTATTAACTGGACCNATTTCCATGTATTTATTTATTTGATATTTAGCTGTTTTTATTCCTAATAAATTTTTTTCGATAAATGCAACCGATATAAATATAAAATGTAAATTCTTTTATAATTTAGTTAATATTAGCTTGCAATAAATTTGATAAAAAATTTCAGAATATTTCGATGAGAAAGATTAAGTGCTTTATATACATTTTCGCGAAGAGGTGTAATTCTGGTGCATATAGAATAGTCGACGGAATGCTGGAGAAGATAGAAGCATTGCGATTGAGTGGTCGAGAAGAGGAGAAGACGGTGTCGACGGCATACTTGAGATCCGGATACGCTCGACCGCTCAATGGTAATTATCCATGCGGACTCTTCCCGCCTCTTCCCACGTATTCTAGGAGATCGTGGTGTAGCTGGGAAAGGTCAGTCGGATGCGTCCTGTTGGTTTTCCGCGAACGCAGGATGTTTTCGCAAGGTTTCGTCGACGGTAAACTCTCGCTCGCGCTCGCGCCAGAAATAATCACTGGCCGCGGACAGCGAACTTGGATTCGTAAAAACAATGTTACCGGCTTGTCAGGCTTCTCTTATCGCACTCATTTTACGGTTGATCGTGCAGTGAGGCAATACGCACGTATATGTGATACAATTCGCTTTTTGATAACGTGTCGCCTCATGACTGTCTACGGAATTCTAATCGAGATCGAGAGATTCTTTTTCGGTCCAAGATACAGAGTGGTTTTATTACAACTCTAGTCAGATGGATAAGACAGCACCGGCCATTCCCTAAGGCCGATACGCGGCGTGATAAAAGAAAATTACATGCCCGGCGTAAATCGAAATGCGCCCCGCGTCAATACTCGTATGATGGCAGTTACGAGCCGCGGTTATGCCCGCGTGCGTGCTGGACCTTTGATAGTACAAAATGCACGCCCATGATACGATGTAGTTTCTTTTGTGGCGGCGAAAACGCTGCTGGCGGTCGACAGCAGCGATTGTATCTGAATACAAACAGCGAAGTCGGTAGAGAGTCGTTAATTTTTTCAGTGCATATTTATCGCAACATTTGTTCGGTCACTTGGAACATAGCGAATTCCTGATGTTTGGAACGATGTAATTTCTATGTGCATTATAAGATTTTTTGATTTATATTCTCTAGCATAGTTTGCACACGAATTACTGCGATAACTAAAGATTACAATCAAGAGAAATGTTTTAATCTTATGCAGAAATATTTGAATATAATTTGAGAAAATTTATATGCATTAGACACACGTATATATAGGTATATACATATATATATATATATATATATATATATATATATATATATATATATATATATATATACATAAAGAAGTTATATGTATGTATATAATATTTAGAATATAAAGGTTTTCCATTATTAATTGTGAAGAAACATTAATTAGCATTTATAAATTGATTTATTTCAAAATAAATAAATGTTTATGAAATATCATACGTATCAATACGATATTTCACATAACATTACATTTCTGATTTAAAAGGCTGTCAGAAGTTTACATTTATGTTCGCTGTTTCGTTGTTGGAAATTATTTTACCTGAATATGAAGTAAAATGAGGGACAGAAACTCGAGAATAATCATCTAGGTTTTAAGTTTCATACATTGTTTAGCACAGAGAATAATTACGGATTTTACGAAACACATTCTCATTTTTATAAAAAGTTGAAAACAACTGCCGAAAGGTTTAAAAATAATGAAGAGGAGCAAAACCGCTTCCAGTATTATATACCTTACAATGAAGTGGCAGATTTTTACGAGTCCCAAGGGTTGTTTATCTAACGTTATTGAAATTAAGTCTGATGTACCTTGTCTGTGTTATTTTCTTCTTGCTCTACACTATGTTAAATCATTTTTTGGAATTGTCAGAATTATTTGTATCAATATTTAAACATATGACTATGAAATTTAAAATATTTTTAGACTTATTTTATTTATATTTTAGGATATTTAAACGTGACTACGAAATTTAAGATAATTTTTTCGATTTTTTAAGTTTGAGATAAGCAGTGACATATCAAGTTAAAACATTGCTAAAATTAGAAATGTGAGAATTTTAATTGTTCTGTTCTAGTTTTAGGAAAATAGTATTTACGAGGTACAGACGGCAAAGCCTGAGGCCTTTTATGTATGTTTTATGCATAAAACGGAGTTTGACTGGAATTATGCACTCCGCAATAGTTTTCCGTTGTAACGTCATGCTTTGGTAATATACGAGGCTATATCCGTTTTTACGCCACTGCGATCAGGGATTGTGAAATCGCGTTAAATTCCCCTCTGATAGGCGATTATGTTCAACGAACCTTTTGCACTTACGCACGACATCACGCAGCCCCCTGGATTTAACCAACGACAGGCTCGTGCCTCGACGAGACAAAAAAAGTTCATCGCCAATAAAACAGGAAGCGGATAGTTCGTCGTTAATAGCGTAAATGAAATACGACAGACATTGTATAATGAAAACGCTACATTTCTGAGCTATAAAATTAGTCATCAGCGTGTAATTGGGAGAATTCTAAGCGTATTAAAAAGTTCTCAGCCATAATCAGAAAGAGTTAATTAATAAGTACATGAAAAGGTACAACATTCAAGATTGCGTGAAAATAAAATGAAAGCACTAGAATATATGGTTATATTATATTTTTACATTCTTTACATTTTTACAACTTTACATTCTTATATTACTGTTTTAGATTATTTATTTAAATTTATTTATTTACNTTATGGATTTATTTGAATTTTTTAACAAGCAGCGATTCTACGTTAAATTAATGTTTGCCGGCTGAGAAGCTCAAACGAGCGATAATTTAGCTCCGGGCACTATAAAGTTTAAACCTACATGAGATCAGCATAAAGAATCGTAAGTTGATAGTACGTCGAGCTAATCTCCTTTCGTTTCCTTCACGGTACAATGAAGCCTAATTGACCGGAAGACGTCAACGCGCCGCCGTGTTTCCGAATATTCGTCGATCTCACCGAATATTTGCCTCCTCGTCCATTCCGGTCGACACTCCTTGAGTCGCGTTAGAGCCGGATCGCTGCATAATGTCCCGCACTGAAAAGTTTTCCTGTTAAGGAAACGTCTCGGTCGTTGAATTAATAAATACATTTGAAACGCGCGGACTCGTGCGCGCCAGAGTTTCGGCGTATTTTAATGAGTCTCTTTCGGACGCGAGCGCAAGACGGCTGATGGAGCTTTAATTAACTGACATATCACGTTAAGACACCTCGCTGTCAAGAGTCGCTACTGCGCACGATGCGGGCTCCACACTATTTTATCGGATAAATTACTAATGCATTGATGAAGATATTATATAATCAGCGGATATTATTTTGGTCGCAGATACAGGAAATAAATTGATAAAAATGTCAATTGCTCCAATGACGAAATATCAAGTTAACATTGTAAATTAAATAATTAATTAATACGAATTAAATATAAAGAATATAAATAAGTGACGATCCATCATATTTTTCAAATAATTTCTTCAAAATTCGAACACATTTGTATCAGAAATATACCGCTGTAACTTAAATCAATGAGAGAGTCAGTATCCTTTCGCTGGATATTCCTCATTTTTCGGCCTCGCATTTCCTCATTCATTCCCAATGTGGAATACAATTCCGTAGGAAACAATTGCACATCGAGTTTCGCAAATTAACATCCACCTTCCGATATTTCGACCGGCGGTCATTGTTGTTGCTGCGCGAATGAATAGTTAATTTTTTGACTGCGCCGCGGTAAAGTGGGGCAGTGTGTACCGATCTGTCAGTGTGTCGATATTTCAATGATATGTACATTATTCCCCGAACCGGTCCGGCGCGCATGGCGAACGCCGTCTCACGTGTCGATCGATGCGCCAGTCTGATGCGGTCGATGAAAGGTCGGATTTCCATATGCGCCAGACTACTACGTGCACTCGTATTTCGTCGTCCCCGCAGCGGTCCCGCGCGCAAGGCGCAGCGGTCGGCATTGCACGCATCGCCGTCGGTTATTGCATCGCAGTCAATATCAATCGACAGTGTTTCAACATTAATCGCCACCGCGCCCGCTGTTTCGGCGGTTTCTGGAATATTATTTTAAAGTAGCGGAAACACACACGGAATCCTGCGCGTATATGACGTTCACATAATGAAAATGTATTTCACGCACGGGAAGAGATTATTTAAAGGAAAACGATCGACATCGGAACCACGTAGGCAAATAGATACCAAAGTAATGAATATTACGCTGAAGCTATACGATATTGAAGTCGTGCGAATGTGAAGTAATGACATACACGTCGCCATATTGAGGTAAAAACGGCGTAGCGAAAAGAGGAATGGAGATTTATTCGGTCGGATGTCCTGCGCGGTAATGTGATTCGCAATCCAGCCAACAATTGCGAAAACAATTATAATTTTAACGATTGCAGCTCAGGACTGTAAAAGTGAAAGCGCACAGTATTGATCGGAGTCGGCGTATTCGCTTTTACTCGGTGCGTTAATGTCGCGCGTTTCCTCGCCGAGGCAATCTAGGCATGTACAATTATTCTCGGACAAGAGCCGTCCGAAGTACACGTCGACAGCGGCAGGATCGAATTGCTCGTTTCCATTGGCCCGCTCGTCCTGTCATTCGACGCCGCAGGGCCGTCAAGGGCGGATACCCCGGCGTCCTGCAGTGATGTTACACCGGAGTGCATCAGGCGCAAAGTGCACTCCGCTTCCCTGCTATCCGAGTGTTTGCCTGTACAAATAATCCTTCCGCAGAATATTACTCCAATAAATATCGCTAATGTCTTCTTCCTCGCACTGGCGATAATTTCATTCGCCAATTCGATAATGACCGATATAATGGCGACAGAGATTTATCATCTATTGTCTTGCGCGATTCTTATCTTATCTTGCCGATGTAGGGATAAAATTTAAAAAGAACTTTTTCCAAATTCTATTTCTGTACTTTAAATATATAATTTATATTTAGTATATTAAATATACAATTATATATAATCTATGTTTACATTTTGTGAATATATAAAATAATTTCTTCAGAACTGTCTTGCCTTCTATTTTCTATTGCTTCAAATTTCTATTGCATATAAATCTGGACAATATATATAGCCGATGAATTCCAATAAAATTCTCTCTGTTATTAAAATAAAAAGTTATATGCTATCTAAAAGAACTTTTGAAACTTTCAGGTTTCTTCGACGTTTTCTCAGCTATTTCTTCAATTGTTCCACGTTGCTATGCCCATTCCTAAATAATTTCACGAGACATTTTGTGATTATTCCATCACATACGGGAGATGCAGTGTGCTCTCGTAACAATGCATCGTTTGATTTCGGGGACGATTCACGCACGGAGCGTGTACGAGGAATTTTCAAGTCGGGCCCGCTTCGTCATCCAGCCAACGATGGTGCGCGCAATTTCTATAGACCGTTAATGTGAGGGACCCAGTAGTAGTGCTGACGCCGTTGTAGAACACGGTATGTTTCGTCGTTGCCGAATAGTGGTGTACCGAGCGTACTGTGTACAACGCGTATACATCTCGCTCGGGATGTCCCGCGAATTGCGTTTCCGTGCTGCAACCACGTGCAAGCACGGGACCCTACGGTCGACGTTTTATGGTCGCGCACATAGTGTCGCGATGGGCCACGACAAACCGGAAATGGGTCAGAGCCGAACAACACGGCGCATTGATTCCTACGATTTCGCCCGCTGCTTTATTACCACGCGCAAACTGCGGCGGGAGTGGTCGTTAATGTGCGGTATAAGCGAAAAAAAGGCCTCGTCTTTCCTTCCCCTCTTTCCTTCTTCCTCTTTCACAATACGCGATACGTTTATTTTGTTCCGAGCGCGGAAACGGGTGGCCGCGTTGTTTTTCTCGAACAATGGAGCAATATTTGGTGCCGCGGAAATGGAAATATATTTAATAACCGATACGGAGAGAGAGACGCACGCGTTACGGTTGTGGTGGTTCGGACATGCGGTTTGTTTTGTCCGATGTGGATTACGCATTGATGGAATATTATCGATACGCTAGGATTTTTAACGTGCGTGCGTATCGTAAAATTTTATGTATCAGGCACTGTTATGCATGACACGAATTTTTAATCGGAGATTCAGTTAAGTGTGAAAATCATAATTTCAATTAAGAATGAAAGACATTTGTTCTTCAATCCATTCTAACTTAGGATTATATCAAAAACAAACTGTACTCTAAGATAATGTTAAGATAAAAAGAAAGTTAAAATAAAAAATTGAATTACTAGATTTTTAATATATCGAACATACAAAAATAATTATAAAATTATAAAATTATAAAAATAATTATAGAATAATTTGAAAAATTCTATTTCTGTATATTTGAAATGTATCTGGTACATAATAATTTCTATGACACATTTCTGGATATTATGCAATGCAATAGAAATCATTAATAAAACTTTAGAGGGGCAAATCGCATGTTGTGTACCACCAGGTTTTAATTATCCGTGCTGTCTTTCCGGATAAGTTAATGTTGATCGAGAGAAACGTTTCCATTCCCGCCATTTGTCTCGCTGCCTCACGTCTTCCCGCGGGAAAACGTCCGCGTGCGGGACGTGCCAGCGATTTGTGTATTTTGACGAGTTTCAGGCTCGTCAGGACCGGATGTCTCTACTCCGGAGACCCGAGAGGCGCAACCAGCTGTCTCTGGTTTTGGCTCCCCTCGACACCCGCCGCCACTCCGAGCCCTCTTCGAAACGCATCGTTACAAATGCAAATAGCATCTCATACGCGTTTTTTTCCGCTTTACGCCGCTACGCGAGTAGGGGAACGCGTTCCAGTCGGGAAGGATTATTAGCATAGAAAAGTTAAATGAAATTTACGTGCGCGCGTTTATCGCATTGTATCACTGGAATATATGCAAACGTAATAACAGCCGAATTGTCGATTTGCAATAATTCAAAGAGATTTTTTCAGAGATTCTTTAATTGATAATGATATGTCGCTCACAATACAAAGTAGATTCGTTAATTCGTTTCGAAAGATGTAGATATTGAACTCTTTTATTTCTATCCAACCGTTAAACATATTGAGTTTAATTTAAAATATTTATATGTATATTAGTCTAAAGGAATAAAAAGATATAGTATTTAAAATAATAATTTCATTTGAAGTACTACACAATGTTACAAAGCACATTACATTTATTTATCGCAAATAAAAATAAGGTTGGAAAAGTCTTTCAAAAGCATTGGAAAAGCATTTGCGTGTTTATAAAAGTCGATTGCTAACGGTTAAGAAAAAAAAAAAAACTATTTATGGAATTTGTCTTATTACCCTGTTTAACTCTGGATATATATATGTAGAAAATACCAGAGTTCCTTCGCTCGCCTTTTTTAACATTTCTGACATATTATTATTTTCTCCACGCGCGCTTAATAAATCCCCCGCTGAGATTTTATGAAAACATCGTAATATACAGACGGAGATGCCGGTGTTTCTCGCTTTGCCGAATTCTGCTGCCTTCCCATCTCGTGCTGCGAAAAATACCGGCGCTGAATCATTTTACCTTACTTTCGATTCGGTGGGGAGAAAAGGAGACGAATGTACATTCGCACGCGCGACAAAAAGGAAAAGAAAAGGGAGAGAAGAAATGAGAGAAAGAAAAGGGAAAAACGTCAACGAACCGGTGTCGGTGGCGCCTGCGCGAACGTACACCGCCGAGTGTTCTCTCACGGCGTGGCGCCGCGACGCCAGGCGTCGTCAGTAGCGCGGCGTGCGCCGTCACACTCGCACGTTACTCTTCATCGAGCCGCGCGTGCACATGCAGTGCGCGTAGCCGCACGTTCTTGCCTAGCTAGCTCATCTAATCTCTCTTTCCTTTTTTTCCGTCAGATGTTGCGAACGCACTTAAAAAACTGTATATAACATAAAATTCGCGATCGATCGCCAAATCGAAACGCACGTGAAAACTTCGGCTTTTACAATTGCAAAATAACCATAGAAATAACATATTGATTCCGGCAAATATTAATGAATGGAGTGATGAGGAGACTGTCTGATATTGGATAACCAATTACGTGTATTTCGGATTAAATCGGAGCATACTTTTTGTAATAATTTTTTAATTGAGTTTAATTATGAAAACAATGCTGAATACATGATTATCGATGTCTAGACCGAGAATATATCGGTGATGAATGAGTGTGTGAAGTTCACCATTGCGTAACTTTGTCGAGGAAAGACGTAGTGGAAGTATATGAAGATTTGTCACCAGGATGATCTGAAAGTCACAGCTCGCAGAAATGATCGACGACGAGAGACGCATGTCGGAGAGTGAAAAAAAAACTGAACTATCAAATTGTATGACTTCTGAAGCTCATAATCCTTGAAATTTGTTGGGCAAAGAGCTGTTGAAGAAAACATGTTTTCTCTCTCATCTATTCTATGCACGCAAATAATATTTAAAAAATTAAAATCGTGCGAAGTAGCGGCGATGTAACTCATGAGAACGCCTGGAGAACGTTTTCGACCTACCATCGACGTCGTTACTCTCCGACCTGGTGTGCAACACGGTATTCAATACGCGAAACGTGCATTCGCGGCTCTCGTGCCGGAATAAATCGCGATAAATCGCCGGTTCGTGCGAGCGAGCTGCGGTGAAGCACGTGTCACACTTCTACGGCAATTTCGGATCGATGTCGAATCGTATTCGCATGTTCTCGAATTATTACCAGTTTATAACTACTTTCGTTATCATGGTGCTTTTCGTGCTTGCCGATTAGAACATTTACTTTCCTGTTGCACATTACATACATACCAGGTTATGATTTAATAAATCGATCGGGTCTGTCAAGACACATCCTCAAGTAGAATTTTATACAATATATTCAAACTTTTCAATGTTTATCGATATTACTTGTAAGATATCAAACAAATCAAGTAATATCACTCATCGTAAATCGTTAGGATGATCATTTGAATGCCTGTAATATCCGATTATCGTGAGAAACTGCGCTTTCTATTGCGTCAAGTTATGACTGTTAGAACTTTGAGACTCTAGATGGTCTGCGTCGTTGATCGACATCGCCGGCGAACTGTGAAAGTGTCGAGAATTGTGAGAAAATTGTGAACTTCCGGAGTATACTTCCGAAAAGGTTGAAAATCGAAGTAGAAGATTTCTGGAATTGGCGGAACGACATGGCGACTGGCCATGAAGGCAAGGAATCCCCCAGGTATTGCTTTCGATAAATACAAATACCATACAAATAACTTGCAGAAATATTCTAACATATTGAATATGTGTTCACGTTAAAGCGCAAGAGGAAATAATAGGGAATAATTCAATTATTTATTTACTTCGATAATAAATAATGGATTCTTTTGAAGTCGATTTTTCCTCTTCGAAAAATTTCGAAAGAAGCGTCCGTCGTACGCATAATAAAACTGTAAATAAGATTACAATTCATCAGCGTTTAATAAAGCTTTCGGAATTTGCAATTAACGGAATTCTTCAGCTTAATGTAATAATAGCCTCATTAGTACAATATGCGATTAATACTTAGCTATAGATGCAGATAATTAAATCCCAACTGGTATCTCATTATCTCTCGTGCAAGTCTCTCGCGTCCATATCTCCCTATGTCAATGAATTCAACATGGTGAAATCGAGGAAAGAAAAACTGTATTTACAACCGCGCGTATCGATAACCCGTGCAAATGCGTCGAGGATTCCTTTTACCGATACGTCGGAGTTAAATCCCGGAGAGAGATTTTTTTTTATCTACTCGCGACGGTAATCGCGGCACGTATCGCGACATTACGACGCGCTCCATGTGCGTCGGGGCGTCTATGAACGTGACTGACCATCATGCGCTTGCAGCTGCAGTTGTACGCGTCACTCTGCTGTCGAGCGGTACGTGCGCGTTCGCCCAATGTGCGGGGCGTAAAATCGCAACTGAAGCTTGAAACGCGCGACAGCGCAATGTACAATGAATAATCAAAATCCTAGGAGCGAGTATGTGATAAAATTGCAATTTTAGCCAAGTGAAAAGGAGAAACTCATGTGAGATTATTTTTTTCAAGGATTAGGATATAAATTCAAAATAGATTTCGATCCTACTTTACTAGAGAAAAATAAGAAATTTTTGTGCGCGCGTGACTATATCTTTTTGTCTAAATTTTATATTACAATATTTTTAATAATGTAATATAGAGAGAAACTCGCGCGTGTTTTTTCTCTCTCATTTTTTCTGCGTGTATTACGTGTATGTAATAATTATCGGATTCTGATAAATAAGAAATTTTTTTATTTACCATATTATGATACGTATATAAGCGTATAATATTGCATATCCTTTGTATCTTTTGTGAAGAGCAACAAGCTGTTGGATTTCCGAAGCCAGACTGAAACATCCACCACAGATAGAGCATGTGCATCCCTCGTGATACAGTTGAAAATCAGAACGAAAATAATCATAAAGACCAGACTTGACAAACACGAGCGGAGACATAGCATTTCATTATCCGGCAACAATGATATGACGAAGAATGCCGATGAAAAGGACCATCGCGATTTTTTCATCGATGGCGACCTCCGGCCTCCCATGTCCTCGTCTTTACTTATTATGATCCCGCGTCGTTTTTCTCGAAGCGCGCCTCTTTCCACCCCTCTTCGCCACCCAATATTCCGGATATTATATGAACCGCGACGGTCGATCATCTTTCTCCTTCTTTCTCGCTCCTTCTCGCCCGGTTATTACGAAACTCGCTTTCAGCGGAAGGTGAAGGATGGCGAGAGGAAAAAGGGCGAGGTGGGAGAAGGCGGTGGAAAACGTCGGACGTGTGCCCGCGAGGCATTGTCATTTTCATCGGCTCGCAGCTTTCCCGCGGCTTTTGCTTCTTCTGTCCCGTCGTTCCTTGCCGTCGTCTCCTTCCATTGCCGTGCGAAAAGCCAGCGGCAATGAAAATACGTTGCTCTTTATTCGCCGCAGAGCGTACGCCGGTCACTCGTCTGGATGTTTCGGTTGTTCGATATGTCGCGTCGGTGGACAGGTTCGCACGAGATGATCGCAGATCCGACTGAATTATTACCCTTTATTGAAAATTAACATATAAAATAATATTCATCTGTACTGTATCATAACGCAGATAATATTATGTACGTTGTTATTCAGTCAAACTGAAAGGCCAAGTTTATTAATATTAGTTAATATTAATTAGCGTCTGGTTTAAAATATTAATTAAATTTCGAGTTCATTACGTGTTTATACATATCTGATAAAGTCTAATGACATTTTTCTTGAAGAAAGCTAATGTCTGAAACAAATATATCAAAGTTTTTTATAATAGTCTGATTTAATTAAACTCGATTGAATTAAACACTATCTCGTATTCTTCACGTATGTAAATATTATCTATTTTATTACAATTTTGTACTTCTCCGGACTTTAATTAATTTTCTTTTGAATATATTAAATTTATTTTTTGCCGAACAATGTTCTGGGAATTAATAGCGTAGTTGTAACAGTATCACATTGGCATGGAAATGGAATGATGGCTTATCCCGCATTTTCAATTTCGCAAATTAATTCAATCTGGCAAGTATTCATGCATTTCCTGTTATTCAGTAGAATGAACTAACGGCGAATCCACGGAGTGCGGTTTAACTTCGTGATTGTACGACGAAATAAGCATCGAATTTCCAATCGAGAATTCGCCCAAAGAAGAGCGGCGGGTTCACGAAGTTGACAAAATTTCATAAAGACGAGATGTTAACTTTTCCGCGGGATTTTACAGCCGGTCGTGGTCACATCGTGTAATACGCATTTCGTCGAGAGTCTTTTCGACAGCGGTTTACGACTAACGAACGATTCTTCGCTATAGAAAGGAAAGTGTCTCGTCAGCGTCGGTCTGAAAAGACGAGGAAAAGCTTGGCGGGGAGGCTTCGCTGCTGGGAAAATTACGCTGCGGGATTTCGCATGCGGCGAAAGGAGACGGACTGCTGTAATTTATTTTCGGTCTCCTTTGGCTGCTCCTCGTCTCTCTTTTTTTTTTCTTCCTTGCATGTATTTTCAGCGACCGGAAAAGGAATAAGTCCCCCTGGACTGTGGATGAATCTTCAAGGAGTTCTATTAATTAATATTTCCCGTAACTGAAATTATGTTTAATTTTTAAATATATATAAAGTACACGATAATTAAATCTGCAACTTCTTTGTTAAGAAAGAAGCGAGAGAGAGAGAGAGAGAGAGAGAGAGAGAGAGAGAGAGAGAGAGAGAGAGAGAGAATGCACGTGCTACTATCGAAAACTTTTATTATTACTATTTTTAAGAATTGCGTGTTTTATTAAGATATGCGATGTAATCTGAGATTTAACTTTCCAATCTTTATTTGTATATGAAAATTATTGATATTCCAATTTTAAAGCTTGTTTATTTAATTTAAATCTTTTTACGTGTAAAGACTGGGAGAGAGTTTCAAAAAACTTTCATTTGTATAAAATTTATTAACTCTGGGTTTTTGCTAAGAACCGATACGATTTCATTTCATTTCAAAGCTGATATGACTGTCTAGATAACCGAAGTCATATAACTTTTCTCGCAATGATTATGTCTCGCATAAACCATGGCGGGTGTATCTGGTTGTGGCTTATGTCACATAAATTAATCCGCGCGTTGTTCTATCAACCACGAACGCCATGCGACGATATACGTGGCATTATGGGTGGTTCCCAGTCACGCTAAAGACCGAATAAAGTGTCTTCGGAAGTCGTACACTTTAATGAATTACTTTTCGCTTCCTGCTCGATGTAGGAGGTAGTTCCGTGAAGAGAACGGCGGTACCCTCGCGGCTGTCTCGCAGTTCTTCGAAGTCCATCGCCCGTCTCCTTGGAAATTAGTTCGAGCATCGCAGGAAGAGCCGCGGAGAACGGCTGAGGAGAGTAGTTAACCGGAGGTGAACCAACGCGAACTAAACTCGCACATAATGACGGCAGATTGAAAAAGTTTCCACGGTTGGCCGTCGGCGCTAGGTATTTTCTTTCTCGCCAGCGGTGAGTCGCGGCTTATCCGGCTTAAACGGAAGTGGGATACGCGCGATTATGGTCTCTATTATTGAAAGAAACGAGCCCGGGTGGAGGCACAAATGTGTGCGGCCGCGCCGCACTCGTAAACTACGCGGCTTCGCCATGCGATGTCCGGCAGATTAAGAAAAGAAATCATGAACGACGATTCGTGCGCGTGCGTGTACGGTAATACACGCGACTCGTACCGGGAAATAATTCTGAGCGAGTATATGCAGGGTGTTGCAGGATTACCGGCTTCTAATAAGTAAATAATAGTTTTTAATGATAAATTCAATCTGCGTACTTTTCTTAGTAGAAACTTCATCGGGATTCATTATCTGCCGCGCGAGGTTTTAATTTTGCAGGAATAAAAACTTTGAAGATTAAGTTTCTTAATCTGCCCCCTGGTGATTAAGTTTGAAAGGGTGTCAGGTCATTTCCCGACACTTTGTACATTGTCATCGGTGACGATTAGCGTGATTGTCCGCAAATACCACGCACAGCGGTATCCGTGAGTGCGGTAATTGGTACTCGTTTACCACGCTTATCTCTGTACTTAGCGCGGGACCGGCGATACGGACAATTCATTTCTACGCAAATGAAAGTAAGGTATTAAGGCCGTATTTCTCATGGAATGTACTACGGTTCGCATGCTAATTCGACTTTCTCACACAGTGAATTTAGAGTCGCGCGGACGTGCGGCGATACGCTAACAGATTCGGCGATTAAACCCACCGACGACCGCACGCGACTTTAGTCGCGTGATAGTCATTTAATTCACCTTTTTTGCGGAAGTAGCCTGAACGTAAATTGGAATAAACGCGAAAGAAAGAGAGCGGGATAAGCGGCAACGTTAAATCAACTTTAATTAATGATGGAATTTGATATCTAATCAAATGTTTTGAATATGTTATTCTTTTGAATTTTAATAAAATTGATTCTCATTACATATTTATAACTTTAACATATCTTATGCAAATTTATATCACGCACACTTGATCTTTCGTAAATAAATATTACATACACCACGTTAAAGACTAATGAAGCGAGACGAAGGAGACGAGAAGTTAATTACAAGCTCTCCTTTTACTCGTCATCATTTTTCACGTGCACGGATTCATCCGGTGACGACGAATCGGCGGCAAATAACAGAGAGACCGTGAGTCAAAAGGGAAGGTGCAAAAAGGTGGAAAGGGATGAGAGAGAGGTACTGGCAAAGGTAAAGCCCTTCGGCAAGATATACCGATGGTCGAGCGCGGCAGTAAGAAGAGAGATGAAGAGCGTGAAAGAGCTTTTCTTACCCGAACCCGCTTTCCCTCCTGGAAATCACCTTTAGAAGCCAATCGAGCCATTCAGGGTAAACCCGTGGACCACCGATTACGGATTTATTTATCGGTCCTATTGTCCTCTTTCCCCCTTTTCTCCTTGTCTCCCGGCATGCCCGCCGTCGATCTCATGTCGGAAAACCTTTCTTTTCCATCCGCGACATATTACCCTTCACCTTCGGCCGGTCTTACGATGCCTTTCTATCCGCGTCGGTTTTCGAGTCTCGGGCAATTTGTCAATTCCTGGCGTCTCGGCGTTATCTTAAATCAATGTTGCCTTTTCTCCAGGAAACTCGCGCACGGTTAGCACCGCAGCGAAGATTTCCGTTCGTTGATAGTCTCGCAAAATTATTTTTCGTGGAAATTTCGTGCGTATGTATGTATACTTTGAAGCTCGAATGTATGAAACGCGTGTATGTGTGTACATGTAAAATGATATGAGTTAAAATATTTCCGGAATTATTGATAGTATTTAAAAAAAAAAGAAACAAAATACTGTGATCAGGTCATTTAATTGCAGCGCCACTCGATAATGGAATTAATATTAATGGTCTTTGGAACAAATGTACATTACGCTATCGCTTCAATATCCGCCGTATTATTGGCAACAATATCGGCATATAAAACGATCGGCCAATAAATGCCGCGTGAATATAGCATGCGTATTTTGTTAAACGCATACCTGAATCAAGCATCCCCATGTCGATTTAACGGCGACATCACGAGCTTCATGAATGTTTTAGTAAGCGACTTTCGAAAGCTCATCTTGATGTATTGTAATATCCTTGTACATTGCCGCGAAGTATCCGAAAATGCGAAATATCCGCATTTTCGGATACTTTGCAGCAATGTACAAGGTTGAGTGCGTTCACCTTATTGTATTCAACAACGCGAGCGTGGATATGCATGGGAATCCCGCCTGTTAACCGACTGCCGCAAGTAGTTACCATAGTTATCAGGTCGTCCAACCTGCGGGGCACGAACTTTTGTTTCATGCGGTGCACGCTCGGAGTATTAGACTGAAAAATACTACCTGCAGTTTTATTCCGAGATATTTGCCGAGATATTCGTGCTTTCTGAAAAGGAAATAATGATGTCTATTTTATAATAATAAGAACTAATATAATAAGAACAATAACAATTTGAAAACAATTCCAACGTGATTACAACTTTTAGAAGAATCCTTTAAATAAGATCTATTTTTATTCTCTGTCTCTACAATTCTGTTTATTTTTTTAATCGAATTTGAAAAAATTCTATAATAAGATTTGTTATAATTTTCTAAGAAATACTTAACCAAAGTAAAAATCAAAGGTCTCATACCATTTTCTCTCAATATCTTTTCTTTCGAGTAATTCATTATTCGATATCTATTCTTACACTGCGTAGAAAATTTCTTAAAAATATGTATGACTTAGAAATAGCTTTTTTGCAGGTAAAGTTGTTAAAAAAAGCCTGAAAAACTTTACCTGCAAGCCTCATAATTATCCGTTATAAATATCCGACTCGATGTGTACTCGATTGAATGTCTCATTCTGAGAATTTGCTACGGATTAGCATAAAAGCCAAACTTTTCATGCAGAAAGCAGCGGGAAATGTAATTGAAAAAAAATTCTCCATATCCGGTATGCAACATAATCGGCGCGTGTACATCGATCACATGGAAGTCAATTCGAAATACGACTATGGTGGTGGCGCGTGTACGAATCGAGAAGCGCGGATAAGTCCGTTGAAACGACCAATGGCTTTTTTTCGGCAGAGCTTTACCTCCGCACCGCCGCGGAAAGCCGATATTTCGCAAAAACACGTCTGTGGGATATTTCTTCGCTCCCGCGACTCGGTGGCTACAATGCGCAAGAGCGACGGTGGGATGAGCGAAAAAACGTTTCACGCAAGCGATCGCTCGACGTTCATTTCCGCACATCCCCTATCTCTAAATCTCCTTCTATCCGCTTAACCATCCGCAGGACCGAGACTGTACCGAGGATGATGGTCAGATCTACGTGAGACCGTCTTAAGGAGATCGACGTGCGCGCTATATTATGTCAAATTTCGCAAGGAATTAACATTACTGATGCATTAGGGAAGGCGACAGAATCGTCGATTTCAAGAATTACAAAATTTTACAAAATTTAATATGCAAGAAAAATCTTATATAAATCTTATGTAATTATATATAAATATATATTATATATGAAATATATAATTATTACATGTATATACATATACAATGTATGTATGTAATAATATGTATATATAAGTAATATAAAATGAAAACCTTTATATAAATGTATATGTAGTTTTCGTAATTATATGTGCAATCGTATTTTACGAAAAAAATGATTTCGCAGTAATCCATTTTCATATATCGCGCATTATATGTTAGGTTGGCGAATTTACGAGAATGAACAGTATCCACGTGATTTTACGAGGCGCACATGAATGTAATACGATGCTTTTATACGAGAGCATATAGCTGGCAGCTGATTTCGCAACAGCGGCGCGATACGATAACGCCTGAAATTTATTTACGTTAGCTAGCGCGTTCGGTTTTGTTCGTTTTCACGGCGGACGGAGGATTTTGTAACCGTATAGATTTTTTCATTCCGCGCGTTGACAAAATATCTTCACGTAATACGATGAATTTAACGCGTTGCCGAGGCGGGCGTGTCGACTGAATGTTAATATCGCTCGCTGCTGTTGTTCTCGCGTCTTCTCGCGAGCGATTCACATAATCTCGTAACGTTGATCCCCGCGGCTTAGTTACGACATCGTGACGCAATGTCGGCCATAAATTTTTCGTCAGGAATTCACTATTGCGCTATTCAGTCGGCTTAATTAGCGCCGTTACAACCCAAGAATAACAATGGCGGAAGACACCGGGAAAAAACTCCAGGACGGAACTTTCTTAATTATGCTAGCGTGCGTAGGGCTGTCGGATAAACTCGCCCTGTAACTCCCGCGATTCCACCTGCACCCTTTCTTCTCTCCCTCGTCCTTTTTCCTCATTCCATCGGCACCGTCGCCGACGACGTCTCTGTTCCGTTTCTCTCGTCTCACCTCGGCAAGCGATTCCACCTCTACGTGACGTGCACGCTGAACGTCCGACATTCGTCGCTCGATATATACCCTTAGGATCCGCGTTCGTATCCCCCTTGCACGCACCAGGACCTTTCGGCCCAGGACGCGCCCGCCTCTTCCTTTGAACCATTGTTTTATCTGCCTCCCCTCTTCTCCCTTCGACCCTTCTTACCGCGGTTGAGACCGCCGATCCCTCCGTCCACGTCGCGCTTGTCCCTTCCCCTCCCTTCCGCCCCTCCCGATATGGAAATAAAATCAATACCATTGTTTCGCGGTTTGCACCGTGAAATTGGGTCGTATTTTATTTCCGCCATCAAGACACGCACGATCACGACGTCGTCGACGATGACAACGACGACGGTGCCACCCTCGCAGGCACTCCTGCAGGAGAGTGTACACGCCCTGATTTATTGATCGCTGATACGCCGATCTTATACTATCCTCCTGTGTTTTTCTCTACTTCTTGCTTGCCATATTTCTTTACGCTCTTTCCTGATAGCTTGAGTGATCTGCGGCTAAGCGCATTCCCAGATTGCGTGCATCGCATCACGTTCGGGAAGATAGCGATGGGTATAAGTTTGTCTGGAGGTAGCGTTAAACGAAAGTTGAAAAATTTCAATCAGTATATAAAATCTTAGAAAAACTAAAAAAAAACTTGCATTACATTTTTATAAAAATTAATTTTTGGTTACACTGTTCTGTTTAACGTGACGCGAGTGATTTAAAGCGATTTAGATGATATATTAAGGCGAAAATACAAACGCGGCAGATATAATTTACTAGAAATCGATTGTGACAGCGATACTTCACTGATTCTTCGATGAAGTACACGAACTTTCACTGTACGTCACACGAAGCGAACAAAACGACTGTCAACGTAAAAATGTGAATATACTTGCGAGAACATTAAAAGACACAGGAAATTAAACGAGTGATGCCATAAGAATTATAATCGCGAGGATAGAACCCGAGCGCTTTGCGTCACTAACATCTACTTGAGCAGTGTCTATAGTCTGAATTATATAAGCAACAATGCGAGTAGGTCGAGATGTAGCCAACTCGGCAGAATTGCGTAAAAGTATTGTCGGATATAACTATGAGGGCAAATCGATAAAGCAGTTCTGCATACAACATCTGGAATGTTACATCATTTAACTGCAGATATAACCGGTGAATTTTCACGTCTATCAATTTCATCCCTGTTTATCCCGAATAATATGAATAATATTTAATACCAACGTGTCAGCATTAAGTTCGCAAAAATATTTTCACCCTGCGAATAATTAATCCACCTTTAGCTCAACAATTCACAGTTTGTCACGGCTTGCGTATATGAAACTTGTCCGCATAAAAAAATCAGTATTATCAGATATGTCATAAACAAACTGCACGAGACAACTCCCCCCTCCCCCTTTCTCCCCCCCGTCGCGCCACATCGCTGTTTTATAACCGGTCTCGAGAGCCCCGGCGGATGCTCCGAGGTACACTTTACGAAGAATCTACTCCGAGATCGACGTATCTTCCCTTAAATCGTGGTGGCGGTGCCTCCTCCGGCAAAATGAGGCGCACGTTGTATGTACGTGTACGCGCGTCCCGCGATGTGCCACGAGGTGTATATTAAAACAAAGAGGCGAAGGAGAGGTACGTGAGTGCACTCCCTGACGTGTCTGTACCTATTACGTTACGTCAAACCCGACGCATCCATCATACAGTCGACGGCGTTCAGACGTTCCCGGACGTACGACACATTCTTCTGTGTGGACGCATACACATGGTAAGACATGACGATGTATATATATATATATATATATATA